>NW_019091574.1:376729-405308 GCF_001949145.1 Acanthaster planci | reverse complement strand
AAGGTTGACCGACTTCAGGAATGTTTGGGTGTGGCGGCTTAGGAAAATAAATCTTGTTTCACCACTAAATACCACGTTTATCTTTTCAACACTTAGGGCCAAAATTATACGGTATTATTAATTTAAAAGTAATTTCGATTTAATATCACTCTGTGACACGACTCCTCGCTAGCGAATTACTCTTTAAATTAAATATTCAAGATCACCATACCTTTATCCATTTCTTAATTGGACATTTGTACAATTCCAATTTCTGTATACAATTATAACCTTTAGCTCATCTTCTTGTCCAGTAATTCTTTGATTTTGCGAATGCTTCCACTAATTTTGTTACAGTTACTGGACAGCAATTAGAAAGCAGATCATAATTTACAAATCGCTCTTTACATTTAGTTCACAAACCCAGTTTACTCATTGCCTGGACATCTACTCAAGAAATCTGCTCCAATGTTGTCAGAGCCCTTTGTGGCCTTGACAGTGAATCTGCACTGTTTCAGTAACAATGCCCATCGCATGCATCTGCTGTTGTTCACCTTCGCGGTTGTAAGATAGGCCAGAGGGTGATGGTCAGTTTCAACCAGAAACTGTTTGCCGTAGAGGTAGATATGGAACTTCGTAATTACCAAACCAATGCTAAGCATTCACGTTCAACGGCTGCATATGCCTTTTCTTGCGGCAACAACTTGCGACTGGCGTTGGCGACCGGGAACAATTGATCTCTGCCCGACTGTAGTAAAACCGCACGTATCCCTACATCTGAAGCGTCAGTTCCGAACACGTACGAGCGATTATGATCAGGTAAGTGCAAGATTGGTGTCGTTTCTAGGCGAGATTTGAGAGTTTTGAATGCCTGTTCTTGAGCTGCGCCCCAGTTACCTTTTGTCAGATTTCCCTTTTTGGTGAGATTAGTTAATGGTACAGCGATTGCGGCGAAGTTCGGTACGAAACGACGATAATAGTTTATCAGTCCCATAAAAGATCGGACATCTTTTTTGGTTTGTGGTCGTGATGCATTGAGAATTCTGACAATCTTATCGGGATGTGAAGCCAGTTTTCCCTCACCAATCACATGTCCAAGGAACTCGAGAGTATTACACGCGATGTTGCACTTTGACGGTTTTGCGGTGAGGTTAGCCCTACGGAGACGGTTCAGAACTTCTCTGACGTGTTTTAGATGATCCGCGAATGAATGAGAGAAATTGACTACATTAGATTGACCCTCAAGGAGTTTCCTCATCATGCGTGTAAATGTTGCCGGCGCATTTATCATTCCGAACGGGAGAACTGTGAACTGATATATTCCGTGAGGCGTTATGAATGCAGTTTTGTCTCTATCATGATCAGCAATTGGGATTTGCCAGTACCCTTTGGTCAAGTCTAGTTTTGTGACGAATTTTGCGTCGCCAACATTTCCCATCAAAGTTTCTGCATTTGGCATGGGTTCAGCGTCAAACACGGTTACCTTGTTGAGTTTCCGAAAATCAACACAAAATCTGTTACTTCCATCTTTCTTTCGGACTAACACGATTGGTGATGCGTATTTCGATTGTGAACGTTCGATTACACCGATTTTCAACATTGCGTCTATTTCTTTCCTGATTGTCTCTTGAGTAGCGAATGGAACAGGGTATGCCTTAGAATATATTGCGTCATCAGTTGTGAGTGTTACGGTATGCTCGATTATATCAGTGTGGCCAGGGATATCGGTTAATACATCAGGGAATTCCTTCAACAGTTCTTTGATGTGTTCTGTTTGCGATTCATTTAGATCATTGGTAATTTCTGCATGAGACCATGTTTCAGTTTGTTCAAATGGGAAGAGTTTTAGTTTTTGCATTTCCGGAGAACTTTCATCTTCTTCAACGACACTTGTACAGACGTGCCTTAGACTAGGCCTAAGTGCTGCGTGAACAATTTCTTCCTTTTGTGGTTCTTGGCGGGTGACGTATCGTTTAAGCAAGTTAGCATGAAAAGTTCGTTCTTTTCCATTCACGTCAATGCAAAAATCAAACTGAGTTACGCGTCTTAACACTGCAAATGGACCCTTCCATTGCATCAACAGTTTTATATTGGAGTCTGTTGGCAAAAGTACCAACACTCTGTCACCGACCTCAAATGATCTGTCCTTGGTTCGCGAGTCATAGTACTTTTTGTACCTTGCACTAGACTTGGAGAGTTCTTCACGAGCGAGCTTACACGTGGACTCAAGTTTGTCTTGTAAATCAATCACGTACTGGTATGTGGTTTTCGACCTCCTCATCTTCTACGGTTCCGGTCCATAATTCTTTCAGAATTGCGAGTGGTCCCCTGACCGTGCGTCCGTATATCAGTTCAAACGGAGAATAGCCAAGACTTTCCTGAGGACATTCCCGATATGCGAACAAGAGAGCGGAAAGGTAGCGGTCCCAATCGCGCGGTCGATCACTGCACATTTTTTGAAAAATGCGTTTAAGTGTTCCGTTGAATTTTTCCACGAGACTGTTGCAGATTGGATGGTACGGTGTGGTATGTAACTGTTTGACCGATAAAAGTCTGCTAATCTCCTTCATAAGGTTGCTGGTAAATTGCGTTCCCATGTCTGACAGCATTTCATGAGGAACTCCTACCCGCGAAAATATTTCTAGCAAAGCCTCTGCAACACGTTCCGTCTCAATTCGCAGTAGTGCAACAGCTTCTAGGTAGCGTGAGGCATAATCGACCATAGTTAAGATGTACCGATTACCGCGATCTGTCACTGGGTCGATTGGTCGTACAAGATCTATCGCTACACGTCGGAAAGGGGTGTCTATCAGTGGCATTTTACCAAGTGATACTTTCCCTACTCGACCCTTGTCGACAGTTCTTTGGCACGTATCACACGAGGTACAGTATGGCCGAACATCCCCCTGTACATCCGGCCGAAAGAAGTTAGCAAACACACGATCGGTGGTTTTTGTCGTACCGAGGTGACCAGCCATCACACGCCAATCTGAGAACTTTTGATCTCATTTCCTGGGGCACAATCATTTGGGTAATTGCTCGACCATTTTCTACAGACGCCGATTTGAACTCTCTGAATAGAAGTCCATCTGATATGAAATACTTGACCTCATTTGCGCGACCGGTTTTCTGAACTGTGCCATCTCGAGCACGTTTCCAATAATTCTGCAGCGTTGGATCGTGAACCTATGCCTGTCTGATGTCGGAACGCGATACCGAGAAACTTTGAGCTTCCGGTACTCTAAGTGGTTGCAAGTCCATAGCCCGTTTCGCTTTCTGCGCACGTGTCTCGACTGCAGCTGACACATCATTGTTGCCACTAAGATTTGCATTCTTCGGTGCAAAATCTGTTTCAAGCTCACTTTAACTTGATGGTGTGTCTAGCGATCGGTTGGGAGTGGCACGCGCCTCTCAACGTAGTTCGACGTATTAATTGGAGGTTTTTGGCGCGCCCAATTTACATCAGGGTTTTGTGGATTCCTTGCATCCGTGTTGTTACCCACGATCAAGCCATATAGTGGATTTGGCATACACAGCGCATTTACTGTTCCAACATAATATGGTGTGTCTATACAAATCCGTGCAACTGGAACACAACGCACAGTTCCGTCAAACAGTACGCACTTCTGTTTGGCTTCAAGTATCTGATTTTCGGTTACAAGATCGCGTTTCACTACAACGGTACTACAGCCACTATCTCTGAGCACACTGACCATGTTTTCACCAACATAACCATCCCTTACTGGCATATCCTTACTAACAGTACAAGCCGCACTGATGAGAGGAATCTCATGCCCACTTGTCGCTTTGCCAGGCTCCCTTGATACACCTGAACTCTCCCTCAGAGCAAACTTCTTTGTGACGCAAGCAGCAACTTAAACCTCTTCAACGGGGACATCAAGTACATGTCCCTCGACCTGATCCTTGGTACTGGTACTTTCTACCTGTAAACTAAAAGACTGAGGTCTGTTACTATCACCATGTACATTACTTTGGTGTCTATATCGACAACTTCGAGCAAGGTGTCCCTTCTTTCCACAAACAAAACATTCTCGTTGTTCGGTGAAATTTCCCCTTTCTCCCTGAGGTCTGACTTGAGGTTGGGGTTTGGACTCTTTAGTGTCCATTCCTTTTGGTTCTAAATTAAGTGGTCTCGGGAACCTCCGATTACTGTTATCATAACCTAGTCGTCTGTGTGCTTCAACATACTTGTCAGCTAGCTGTGTCATTTCCCGACAGCTAGTGGGCTTTCTTTCCTTTAAGTAAAGGGCCAGATCTTTACCACAAACTGACAAAATTTGTTCTCTGAAAAAAAGATCACACAAGTCATCATATCATTTCTGTACATTCCCGAGTTCAACCCATCGATTCAAGTAGCTTCCTCGGCGAATGGCAAATTGCGAAAAGGTTCCACAAGTCTCAAGTTTTGTGGTCCTCAACTTCATACGAAAACCTTCTTCAGTGAGTTGATATCTATGGAGTAATGCCGACTTGAGTGCATCAAAATCATTAGCTTTGTCTACAGGCAATCTACTATTAACATCAAGTGCCTTTCCAGTGAGCAGACCACTTTGCCTAACAGTTTGCCTTTGGCCATTTAGCCGTCTCGGCAAACCTTTCAAAGCGACGAAGAAATGAATCCATGTCATCTTTGCCATCATTGAATGCCAGTAACTTGGGTTGCTTCATCGCTGGTTTAGTTTCACTTTTCATTGCTTTGGTCTCTTTTTTAGCTTCTTCAAGTTTAAGCTCTAGTGCTTTCATTTCCTTTTGATGCTCTCTATCTTTTGCTCTTTCTTCACGCTCAGCATTCTCTTTCCTAGTTTTCTCATCTTTTGCTTCTCTACTCTGAGGAAAGTCCAATAACTCTTTACCTTCAAGGCCAATGGATTTACCAAGTGTGAGGTATTTCTCAAATTCCATGCTGCTACGTGCCCAAGTACCAGGAAAAATGCAAGTGAGAGCAACAGATACACAGGCCTTACTCTTAGTTGTACAAATATCAAATAGTTAACTTTCATCATTCATTCACCATGAATATACTGTCCTCGTGTATGTATCAACATATAAGGATGAACTCTTATCTTCCAAAATTAATAGCTGCAATAAAAGCAAATAGAGAACAATACGCCTTCCAGTCCTGGCAAGGTCGCCAATTGTCACACCCCTAGAGTTGTCCTACCCTTAGGGACAGACCTTTGGTAGCTGAGACACGAATATATACACACTTATTGCTGGAAATTTGTTTTGCCTGTACAATATTTACATTTATTTATAAAAGAACACAAAATAAGGATTATTTCTTACATTAACATTGTTATTGATTACAATATAAATGAGGTGACGGGTGCCTCAATGTCCCGCCACCATGGTGCTTCTGTTTCTTGCGTTGTAGTCGGCTTCTGTGGCCTGTGGCTGACTCGGCAAGTTTCTACATCCCGCCGCCGCGGTCCAACCCTTTTGTCACCACCGGTCAACTGACTCCCTCTTCCTCTTAACGTAAAACCCTGAAAATTACCACCATCTTCCCATGTTTCTGGTTTTTCTGGCCAAGTTACATTTAACGCAAAATATTCATTAATGAATCTGAAGAGTTATGAAGTGTGCCAACTTTCAAGATAACTGTTTCAGTGTTGCAACAACCTCAACTTAAATCAATAAGGATTTTATGCAATATCTCGGCAAATCTCATTTTCACTGGCTCAAGATCTGGTTTTGCAAGGAATAAATGTATAAAATAAATATCCAATATATCATATTTATACATGGCTAACTTACAGGAACTGGGCGTTTCCTGGCTTTCCGTTTCTCAGAACAGTCTAAATGTACATGTAGTTTATTCTACTTTCATAATTAGAAGTCACTCATCTAAAGACTAACTCGACTCACGACTACAAGTCATCGAGGCTGGCCGCTGCCCTCTCCTCGGAATCCAGTAATGAACTGATCACATCACCCCATATCTTTTCTTTTAAACCCGAAGGAAAGATTCCAGCACTGCCACGCCTTATTCCAAAGAACTCAAAATGTTTTGGGTACTGTACCCTTCATAAATATTCATTATTCAAATTAATGCATAAGTGGCTACATCAACCAATAACAACTCAACTGGCACTCAGCCCATCATTCTGGTAAGGTTGACTGACTTCAGGAATGTTTGGGTGTGGCGGCTCAAGAAAATAAAATCTTGTTTCACCACTAAATACCATGTTTATCTTTTCAACAATTAGGGCCAAAATTATACGGTATTATTAATTTAAAAGTGATTTCGATTTAATATCACTCTGTGACAGGTTTACTGCAGTGTACCGCACAACTGCACAATCACATAACCGCACAACCACTGCATTGTTGAGCAGCATTATATCTTACGACAGTGGTTATACAAGCATCAAAAGGAAGTGGAGAAATAACACAGCGAGTTCAGATATAGAGTTTGGACAGTCTTTTTCCCACATAGAAAGCTACAATATTTATGTAACTTTTGGAGAACACTGTGACTCACCCGATCAAACGCTTTTGACCAATCCAAAAAGATGGCGTCAATGCGAAGGGGATTCACAGCGTCCAAAGTAGCAGCCCAATGATAATATAAAGTAGTGAGTTGGCTAATGCAAGACCTTTTAGGGGGGAAGCCATGCTGGCAGTCAGAGACAATACTGCCCCTGTAACAAGATGGCGTGCAATGATTTTTTTCCAGGCATTTACTGACCATTTACTGACTGCAAAGTGAAATGGGTCTGTAGTTGGCAGGGTTATGAGGGTCACCGGATTTGTGTATGGGGACGACATTGGTGAATCTCCATTCAGTGGGGACCTTACCAGTGTTTATGGACAAATCAAAGTTAAAGAGTAAGCAAAACTGTTTGCAGCGATTTTGAAGAACATGGGAGAAATACCGTCGGGACCTGCAACCTGGTGATTTGTACGCTTGAAGAGAGTTCAGTGATTTCTTGACCTCAAATTGTTGGTCTGAATCCTGGACAGGCGGAATTTATAACAAGCATGATTACATGTAATAGTACAGGATACGTCATTATCTTTGGTAAAATTATTTTAGAACTTAGCACTAAATTCACTAGTGATGGCACTAGGATCACTAGTGATGTAGTCACCAATACGGAGGCTAGAACTGGAGGTCTTTTTACGGTTAGAACTAAAGACCAAAATTGCTTAGCATTAGCGATGCAATTTAGCGCTAGGTCCTGAATGTAGTTATTATAGGACTTATATTTTGGCCCAAAGATGAGCATTACGGCCACATCGCACAGCAGCTTTTAAAGCCCTATGCTTTTTCCTTGCCAAGGTGACTATTTCACTAGATATCCCAGGCAGTCTTCTTTTCCCTCTTTGTCTAGCTACCGGAACAGTATCTTGAACAGCTGCAAACAAGAGATCCTTGATATTATCCCAAACTTGATTAATGTCAAACCCAGGTGACAAATAAAAGTCCCAATTGATATGAGCAAGGGTGTCACAAAGAGAAGTCTTATCTGCTTTATTGTACTGGTAAAATGTGCGGTTCACACGTTTAATACTAACAGCGGTGGTCAGCTAAAAAGAGACACCATTGTGATCACTCAAGCCTAACCCAGGTATTACGGAAATATGGTGTACCAGGTCAGGTTTATTACAGAAGACCAGATCTAGTATGGACCCCTGCAATAAACTGTCAGAGGATTTACGAGTAATCTGGCTAAACAATTGATGCAAGTTAAGAGTGTCCGACAGTAAGCTGTTCTTGAAGGCTGGCTGTACTGGACGCTGTGTGGTGGATAAAATTCATGTTAAAATCACCCAGAACAACAATAGCCAAGTAATTATGTGAATATGTGAGAACAAGGTCTAAAACTGATTGTAATAAACAAAAAAATGGCACAGCTGTTAGGTGGCCTATAGCCCTATACAAGCAACCGAAAAGGACTTTTACCATGATCAGATTCTATTTCCAACGAGAGAAGTTCCAGTTCTTCATGTTCAAAATCGCTGATACATGTAGCATGTGTAGGGTGAAGGTGATTGGCAGCAGGGATTAAGGACACAGCTACCGTGCCTATTACGATCCTTACGGTAGATACTGTAGTTAGGGTTCAGTAAGATTTCACCGTTGTACACAGTTTTATCAAGCCAAATCTCTGTGATGAAAGCTACGTCAGGGTTATTCAGCTCTACCTCGGACTGGAAGAGTCAGAGTTTGTTGCCTAGACTCCGGGTGTTGAAAATGATTCCTCCAATTCTCTTTCAAGGCTTGGACAGGTTAGTGTGAGTGCCAGTTAGGGAGGATGCGGTGGAGGACAAATTCACTGACAAGTGATGAATCTGGTGAACAGGGCAGAGTGGGGATCTTGTGTAGAAGACATTTTCTGCAGAGCCATTGGTTGTTGGAAACAGACAATTGTTGGTAATCCTTGATGCTAACTGAGGCACATCTGGCATGAGTCCAAAGGTCACATACATCACAACATATGCCCCATTGGTTGGATTTCACTGTTTTCTCACAGAAAGTGCAGGGGAACCTTGTAGGGCCAGGGTTAAGCTCAACATCACTGGATAGGATGAAGTTGTGCGGCAGATGAAACGAAGCGTAATAGTTCGGGTAGTAAGTTACAGCCTTCTGCTGTAGGCAGATTTAACACTGACGTGAATTCTAGCAGGTCGAGTGACAACAAAGGTAGTGTACCATGATAAACAATAAGATGAACAAGAGTCAGCCTGCATGTTCATACATTTAACATCAGTGCAGCGGGTGGGATTGTGAAAAGTAGAGCAAGAGGAAAGTAGAGCGGGAGGAATGTAAGATGTAAAGGTTGCCAGCCAAACAGAGTTCAAGGATTCGACCCAGCTTACCCAATGAGAAACAACATTGACAGAGGGCGAGGGGGAGGCATGTTCCAACAAGATTTGTCCAGGATTGTCTCTGTAAAGTCCGCCTAATCCTAATAGGGAGCGCGTACATTCCGCTCTTTAACAACCGATAACAACCGCAACGATACACCACCTCAACTGAAAAAAGGGTAACCGGGTAACACAGACCCACACTCATGACACCCACTTTCCACAAAACAGACATGTCTGAGTTTCTTTGTGTAAAGTGGGTGTCATGAAAGAATGATGATGGCAAACGATTAGCTCATTTAACACGATGTAAAACAGATCATTCCTGGCGATGAATTATTGTGCAATGCTTAAGTGCTGGGACATGGATGGCGTGTAACAAGGAAGCACAGATGTGAAGCACTTGTACATCTACATGAACAATTATTCTTCCAGTCAAAGCAAGTGTGGTGCAGTGCTACTGTCACAGCATATCCTTAAGATAGTGAAAGGGACAAGTAATAAAAATATTTTAGTAAAATCTTTGAAATTTCACCTTTGTTTTTAAAATTACCTTATTTTAAATTTTTGTTTTGCTAATTTTATCTCCATTTCTGGGACTTTTAAAAATCTAATATGACTGTGATGTAATCCAAGGCATGCAGCTGTTGCATTGATTTGTGCATGAAAAACTGCTTGCTGTTTGTATTTTGCCATCCATGATTTCCATTTCCTTTTCACAAAATTATTGTGTATTAAGCCAGCAAACAAGTTCTCAGAACTGTTTTAAAAAAGCAAATTTGGGATCCAATATTTGAACACAAAAACATACATTAGCTGAACAGTGTCTTCCTGGATTTACATCACACCAACAGCACCCTCACTTGTCTGGAAAAGTGTGGTCAATTTGTATGTTTAAAAAGTGTACTTTTTGGTCCCTTAACTAAAAAAGTTTTGAAACAGTTTTCATACGTTTAAGGAGAGTTTAATCATGCACAAAAAGCGATTCTAAGAAAAACTTTATTGCATCAATCCTTTAAAGACTGCCAACTTCAGCCTCAGGAAAACGTGATATACGTGACAGATCAATCAAACACTTAACATGAAGCTAGCACTTTGTGTACCTACTTTTTGTATGATCATTTTTTTTCTGTCAATGTTATTAGTAACCATCAACCAAGCCTAGATCGTTGCCTGGCCACGATTCACTGGAAAATCTGCTTCAAATGAACAAGACCTGTTCTGAAGATATCTACTCAAAGATGCCATAGCAGGGGACAGGGTCATGACATATTGCCCTAATAACTCAACAATCTTGAGCAACCGAGTCAGCAACTTTATACTGATTATAAAGTTGCTCAAGATTGTTAAGTATGAGGGTAATCACATCCCAGATAGCAAGGATTGTTGTTCAACATTTCACATCAATGTTCTGCCTACTTTCATTTAGTTGAAAAATTGAATGAAAGCCGTATTTAAAACTGCATGTACATATATGTACGTGTACAAGGGCAGATTGGGATGGGAAGTGCCAAGTCAGACCCCGCCAAAAAAGCTGGAACCAGAAAAAGTTTAGTAAGTGATTTAAAATGAAAGCTTCAATATGTAGCCGCACCTATCAGAAAGACCATAAAAGGTTACATGAAATAATTCTAAAATTTGTGGCAAATAAACAGTTCAGTTTTTTCTCTTGGCTTACTTGACAAGATAGTATATATGTATGGTATGAATGAACTGCTTCAAGGCAGAGCTGTCTGATTACTGCGAGCTTTCATGCTGGGCATGATATGCATTTGTTGTAGATTTTTGCCTTCGGGCATACACATATTTTAACTGCTCCAACAATATGTCAAGTTTTATATAGAAAGTAGAACAAATGAGGTACAGGTAACCACATTACAGATGGTCATGATACTATTCTAGACCAATGAAATAACACAATCAAAAAACAATACAACAATGGCAAATATGACACATTTTTTAACACTTCTCAACTGTCCAACGTACAGAGTGAAAACAAGAATGTGATGGAGCTATCATTTTTCCTGATGAAATAACCTTTAAAGGAACCACGAAATAGAAATGTTTTTACAAATTTTACTAAAAATCCTGAAATTGCATCTTTGGGTTTCAATCAACCTGATTTTAAATGTTTGTTTTTCAATTTTAACCCATATTTTGATGCTTTATTGGTTTTATGCTAATACAATTTGCATATTCATGAGCATAACTATGACGCCATCTAAGGCACTGAATCTCAATGCTGCACCGATTTGTGCACAGAAAATTTCTAGACTTTTTTAACCACTGTTATGGCAGATTTCATTTTCTTTGGCAATTTATTGTTGTGTACATGTAAGTATATGACAAAAATCCAGCAAAAATCTCTTTCACAGAAATGTTCCCAGAAAGCAAATTTGGGGTTCGAAATTTGAACATGAAAACTATGCGACCTGAACCATGTCTTCCTGGATTTACATCAAAGCAAAAGTGCCCTCACTTGTCAAGAAATGCCTGGTCAATTTTTAATGTTTGATGAAGTGCACTGTTCAGTTCACATAACTCAAAAAGATGTCAAACAGTCTTCATACACTGAAGAATAGTACAGAGATACACAAAAAGCGATTTCCTGAATCCTTTAACTCCATACAAGTCATATCCATAAGAAACCCCTGGCATGGCAGAGAGATCAGTGCTGTTCAAGGTGGTGTAAGGGCACCTTACCAATACACATCTATGACCGACTGGCTTGGGGGTACCTCTTAGACCGAGTTTTGATAAATATCTAATATCCCACTGCCAACAGATGAATTCATTGCCACCATAATCACTTACAAAAACTTTTGACAATGCAGAGAGGTGATTCCTGTACATGTAGGTCTAGGGACTACACAGCGGGCAACAATATACTGCTACAGTCTATAATTTCTGTGTATGTCCCTTTGTCCAACAACATCGTCTCTTACCCCCATTATGTCTCTCCATCCTACCTCCAGTTCTGTACATTAATCATGCCCCTTTGCCGCCGGGTTTCCGGTAGCGGACACATATTCTTTATACGTGTGACCGGGGTCTCTGAAATCGGACAAAGGGAACTGGGCCTTGTAACAAAAGACCGTACTCATAACAAAAGACCAGGCTGCTGGGCATTAACAAAATTTTTTCATTCTCAATAGTGGAGATAATCGAGATAATCCAGCCTTGTTTTGAAACAGTATACCACAGTTTGGGGAATTTAGCGTGAGCGGATTACCATCGGGGACAAAATATTCGGAACTTTGGTTACCATCGGGCCGAACATCGTCAAAAAGATCGGATGCTTTCTCAATTCGGATGCTTTCTTGATTTGGATGCTTTTTAAAGTCATCAGATGCTTTCAAAATTCGGATGCTTTCTGAATTCGGATGAAATGTGGGTGCGGAACTCGAAACCTCCGGCTGTTTATTGTTGGGGAAAATGCATTCGAATCTGGAAAACGTCTGTCAAATTTCATTCGGATTTTGAAAACATGTTAAGTCTGAAATATTTCATTCGAATCTTCAAACATGTTAAGTTGGAAAAAATTTACTCGAATCTTAAAAACATCTTAGGTCCAAAAAATTTTATTTGTATCTTGAAAAATGTCAGGTCTACAAAATGTTTTTCGAATCTTAAAACATGTTGGGTCTACAAAATGTCATTCGAATCTTAAAAACATGTTAGGTCTGTAAAATTTCATCCAAAAAAGATATATTAATAACAAATGATTTCATTCAATTTTGGAAAATGAATTCAAAAATTCAAAGTACAGTCTGTTTTAAAAACATTAAATTACAAAAGAAATTTGATTTTTAAAAAGCATTACATTTCTTGAGAAACACGTTCCGATCTTTTTGACTCTCTGCTTCGTACGGAAGCAATGAGCCACACAGTACCACTGCACGCTAATCTGGCCCCTATTGAAAAGAGGTCGGCAGCGCACTGTGCAAGGGTCGCGAACTAAAGAAAATTATGTAACATGGCAAAACCTGGGCTCTTTTCACAAGGCGGCAGGCCTGGCTGAAATACTCCAGCATCAATGTTGTCTGTCAGATTAGAGTAAACCAGACAGTCCTACGTGTGGGTGTGTCACAAAGTTCCTTTTAGTGTACAAAACTGCCTATTTTTCCTCTCAGAAGACTTGTACATGTTTATGTTTGATGGTGTCGTTGGCCACAGTCACATCTTTTGTTGGTCTAAGGTTGAATGGTTTTGGTCTAGGGGAAGGTTAAAGGTATGTTCGTCGCGGGAAAATTTTGAATAGATTTGGGGGTCCTTGGGACTTCTGGGGCGGTGTGACGTTGCTAGATGATTGTTTTTTGATATATGAAGCAGTAGCAAGCCAGAAAAGTGAGTAGGACGAATGCCATATTAGCAAGCAGAGCCTTGAGTCTTGTTTATTAAGGGTACTGAAATATTTTCCTACCCTTCCGATCTTGAATTTTCTGCTTGTAAGTTTGAAGATTATGTGCTGGTGAGAGGCTCAAGAAAAGAAGGTGATTACAGTACTGCAAAAAGTAGGTGATTACAGTATAAAGTACTTTGTATAAATGATTCATTTAAATCAAAGAGGGCATTTAGTAAATATTGACAGGATAAGGAACCTTATTCATTGGAATTAGGCCTTACAGTTACTCAAGTGTTACACTAAATTGATCTTTGATTTAAGTATGAACGGTTAATTGTTTCTCATCGTATTTCATAAATTTGTGGGGAAACTGACTTAAATCTTTGCTGATTAATGAAGTTTTATCCTTAGATCGTTAGAGATGATGAGATCGTTTACAGTTAATTAGTTGAATTTAGTCACGAGTACGTTTGCATGCAGATGCACAAAATTCGCTGGTAACAGTTTTGTTTAGATGGCCAACTAGAGTGGGGCTTGTGCTTGACTGTCCCTGAAGTTATTATATCGCCAAGGACTGGGGAACTGATCCACCAAGTCCCAAGGACAACGTACCTGTTACCCAAGCGGCAGCCGCACCATACCCAGCTTGCTGACTGGAGAACTCCGCAAGGGAGATCCAGCTTTCAACTGTACACGGTGGACCGTTGATGTCTCACCGGCAGCTGTTTCCTGATAGCAGGACTAGAACATTTGCTGGGAGGTGGGCTCGTAAACGTTACGTGAACGATCCTCAAAGGCAACTTGATTAATGAGTCAGTCACATTGTGCTGAGTAAAGGCTGTACTATCAAAATAAGCCAAAACAATGTGTAATTTAATACCAGTGTGGCAGTTGATTGAGAATTGTATTTTGGATTCTCAATACATTTTAAATTTGAAATTCCAAGCTTAACCAGTGCCGTTTCATATGATTCGATTGAGAGTGGTGTTAGGATTTTGATTGAATGAAAATTAGTTGCTGTTGTGATTTAAATATTGTATGTAAATACTGTATTAAGCAGTGCGCACTGATTTGATTTAACCATTGACGTTGAGCCGTCTTCATATTGTATTAAATACCAAGTGCAAGTCAGACCATAATGAACCTTGAACTCCTTATTCGTCATTCAACCATGTGAACTAAAGAGGCTCTCACCCTTTTTAAAGAAAATAATGTTCTTCTCGGGGTCATTTGACTCCACAGGGTCATTCTGACAGGGTGTAAGTGTCCAGTAAATGAGGAATTTTCAAAGAATTTTGAAAACAGAAAAAATGCCAATTATCCCACCCCAGCATCATCAACATTGATAACTGCCACCGGAGCAAAGTGGTTAAAGCAATCACTTAACTTTCAACATGTAATATTCTCTCCCTCTTCTCTTTTTACAGACCTACATGTACCTGCAACATAGATACAAATGAATACGCTTGCTACTATGTTGATGAATTTTTTAAGTCTTCCAAAATATTAAAAAAATTATCTTCCTTAGTGTCAATGTGCTCCTTCTTCAGAATCATCCTCTGGGGTCCTCCTGTATAACCTCTTCTCCTTCCTTCCACTTACCATCTGTTGCACCTTTGTACAACTTCTCCCAGTCTCCCTTTTGACATTCTCTGTAGCATCTTGTCCTGTCTTTCCCAGAACACTAGTCCCCTTTCTCCACAGGTATCGTGTCCCGACAATGTTGGCCATGTCCCTGTATGGCGTCTCACTGTCCGAAGGAGCAAAGGGGATGTTTAGGGCCGAGCGGACTATTGGTGATTTCAGGAGGATGTTTTGGCCAAGACCATAGAATGCAGAGGAGGCCCAGTATAGAGTCATTGCCTGGTTAGAAACATGCAAAAATATGTGTAAATCTAATGGATCTACCTCCAAAATATTTTGTGAAAGAGTACACAATAACATGGGTATTCTTGTAACTTAAATATCACTTTCCATTGGACTTCCTATTATGTGTTAACAAACAGACATACATGTATTACTGACAATTGACAAGCAAAATAAATGATTTTTTTTTCACTAACTGTTCAGAGGCCTTTTTTTCAATTAATTTGCGGTTGTACATGTACATGTAGGTTGCAAGTAACTTTTTCTATCACCCCTCTCCCTCCTGGCGTATACAAACTTGCATGTGCGGAATAATATTTTTATTTTGTTCATATTTGATAAAAACATAAATACATGTAGCAACCAATGCCCTCTTGTGGTGTATGGTTTGTAATCTCAAAACTGATTGAAAAAAAATATGGCCAGCCCTTAGAACCATACAGAGAATGATGATCTGATGGAAAAGATGCCAAACCCAGGATTTTGGTGCCAAAATGTTGATATCAATTATGAAAGCAGGTTGAAACTGACAAGGTAGGTGTCCAAACAGGTTGGAGCCTAATGGCTTTGAAATAAGTGAGTGTTTGAGTGATTGTGTGTGTGAGGTCCAAAATTTGTCCAACTGAAATATTGAGTGTTTCCAAGACAATCAACATGTGGCTATAAGCTAATGGGGAAAGGTCAGTGAACATTCAAGCTACATGTAACAAAAACTGTACCCTTCCTGCAACCCTGAAAATACCTTTATAATCTTTCTAAGGGCTCTTTTTCAGTAATCACAATTAGAGTTCCTGTGTTATCACTTCATGTTATATATACATATACATGTACATGTATGCATCTTACGTATTCATCACAAACTCTACCATTTCTGCTCTGCAGACAAATTAAAAACCCATTACAAATAGTGAAGCTAGTTTGGCAACCTTTCAAGGTTTCCA
Source organism: Acanthaster planci (assembly GCF_001949145.1). The sequence goes on along the minus strand of NW_019091574.1, from coordinate 389,342 downwards.
AACCCATAATTTAGATACAATAATTAACTTCAAAGGTGTGATCAATGACTCATTTCCAAAATGACAATGAAATTCACAGCGGACACTACAGCTCAGTCTTCCTCTCTGTGGGGAAGAACAGAACCCAACCTTTTCTGTTTCACAAACTCTCTCTGTCTGACTTCAAGTTCTGGCAGCTTTGTCCCTACAAGACCAAACCTGATTCAACTACTTGGAAAAGGATGCAGTCCTTCCTCTAGCATGATAACTAGGATATCTAGGTTTAAGTCATGATACAGTATACAGAACTATTTGCTCTAAACTGGTGTATGTAACCAGAAAACGAATGTGGTTTTTCCAGTCTTTTCTTTGCATTTTTTTTAAAGAACTGAACATATGCTTCTTTGGTATCTCCCATCATTGCATGCATGCTGTCCCCACCACATAATGATGACCTGAACCTCCATACTGAATGCAATGCACATAATTTGGGATTAAAATTTCACAAACTACTCCTGTTTCAAGGATTCTTTTCAGTTTACTTCATGTACACTTTTTTGAATTTTTTTTCACAAAGTGTTTTGTAGCATCACAAAGCCTGATCCTGTGATCTACAAGTAACTTTGCATTCTTGTACACATGATTAGAAGCCTACTTTTGTTTAAAATATGTTTTATTTCTTTGAATAAAACTCTTTCAGGCACAATACTATAAAGAATTTCTAGAAACAAAACTGAACTTATCAATCAATTTTTTTCTCGTGTTAAAATAAAATGGCCAACAAATACATGTTCATCAAAATGTCTACCAAAACAGGGATGATTCCTCACAGTTGGCACTTGAGCTGCAATAGGAATCATGACCAGCGACAGGCCACGCAAGAGATTGGTGATGTAACGCTGTCTTTGGGAAACCGGGTTGTTGTGCAAGGCCATTATTTCTATGTTGCACAGGTTGAACAATCCAACCAGCACAGGGAGAATGTAGATGGGATCTGCCATTGTCAGGTCTGTGAACCAAAGAGTGCCCTCTGTTGACAATGAGGGAACCACACTGGCTGGATCTGTGGACAAACACGCCAAATATGATTTGACAGTAGGTTAAACTCACTGATGTGAACATTTCACAACTCTGTCAGTCAAAGACTGCATTAAGACTGATTTACCATAATATAACCATTCTTAAATTTGCATGTTGAAAAATAAGCAAGAAAATCAACTGCTTTAAAGTTCTTGAGAACTAAAGGGACTCCTGAGAGGATTTGGAGAATGAAGGAACATACGTTACTCAATAGTTACTATGGCCAATTTCATTCAGTTTTTGATTATGTTTTGATTACTTGAATGGAAGTTTTTCATATGCTAATTTTTACTTTAGCATATCTTAGTAGTACTAACAAAAAAAGAGAAGTCCGTTCCTAAGGGAAATATCTAGTACAGCATCTTTATGATGCATGCCATCCATTCGAATTTTGCTGCTCTCGGAACAGAAATCATAGAAGTTGTAAGGGAAAATATAAAAGCATCAGTAATTTTTTTGAATACAAGTTGAGAAAAAGCAGCAATTTGAAATCAGTATCACAGGTGCATGTACACGTACATGTAACTTGATATTTGAAAAATTTGGACAATTGCATTTTTTTAACAAACACTGCAAGCATGGCAACAGTTTACTGCCAAACTGTACAAGTGGAATAAAATAATTCATCCCTTCACCAAAATGACTGATCTTTCCACTGCATGAATGGGAAAAATTTATTTGGTTATATTTTGTGCAACACTTGCTTAATCCTCTTTGTGTACAAGTTGCAGTTTGACTTTCTCAGCTTGGCGTAATAGTGCAATGCAAATGTTTTTACATTCCAAGCCAAAAAGGAAGTTCACATGCTTGTGTGGAGAGCTGCAACTGCATCTTCCTCGGACCAAGTGTTACAACATTTTCCTACCACCATGTGGTATACCCGCAGTTGAAGAAACTGGATAAGTCAATGATACATGTAGGTAATAGATGAACCACAAATCAGATGATGAAGATTCATTCAGGTGTTGTATAAAACAAAATGGAGAAATGGTAAAAACGGTTGCCTGGAGTTCCCGCTAATGCTTTCCTCACCTCAGCTTGTATCCTGAGTTGAGACCCTGATGCCAGACTAAGGCTTGGAGTATTTCTATTTCATTCCCGAAAGTACATGTACATGTAACGTTTTGGAATGATTCAGCAGCCTGAGAGAAAGTTGGAGCCAGAGACTAAGTCGCGATTTGGAAAATAGCACTTCATTCACCTGGACATGATGCCAACCCTATGCATGCACCTGGATTTTTGTTTGTCGGGGTGTTTGTTCTTTTCATGGGTGGGCAATTTTTTCAGGGGGGTGGTAGCAAAACACTCATCGGGATCAAAGCAGTAAACCATTATGGCCAAAGAGAATTAATTCCAATTTATTTTCATACAAAGTAGTGATTTTTATCCCCTGTCCATCTTCACTTTTTTTTTTATCTTTTTCTTATTTCTTTATGCCTACAGCGAATCCTATGCCCTACAAATGCACAGGGAGTGAATGGTGAGTAAAGAGATGACTGATTTTTGTATTTTGTTAGATCAGTAACTTACCCTGATAGATGTTCCCAGCAAAGGCACCAGACATATTCCTGAGGGCCAGTGACAGACACAGCCACAATGGAAACTGTACCAGGAACAAAATGGACCCCTTAGCCGGGTGACAATTATCACGGATGAACAACTCCTTGGAGTAATGCTTTACCTGCAGAGGGGAGGAAAACACATGATCAAGGATGTTATTGTGGGAGTATGGGAGGTTCTCACATCCCATTCCTTTTGTCTAATTGTGAGCACCAATATTGAAAAAATCAGTTCCCTGTAAAAAGTGATTCCTTATGTTAGGTGATTTATAGCCCTCTACCCCCTTCCCTTGAATTGCAAATACAAAAAAAAAACCAAAAAGAGTGGCTTCTCCCTACATGGGTATTGGTGGAATGATCTCTTGCACATCATTGTTAGCAACAACTGAGAAAATGTTAGTTGAGAGGGACACATCAGGAACAATAACTATGTCAAAAGTGCCACTCTAGTTACATGTACTTCATTGTGTTGTCTGCTCTGCGAGACCACTTTCCTGCATGCATTTTTATGAAACAAAAACATAACCAAGGATTTTTCTAAGGGGGGAGAGGTCCTATGTTTAATGAAGGCAAGTTATGTAAATACCAGAATTTGTGATCTGATCAAAATAAGATGTTTTTCCCATCCATCTACCTCAAAAAAATTAGATCACTAGGGGCATTCTGAATTTAGTTTTTACTCCACATGTACATGTACTTGTCTCATGGTAATTAAATTGGTCTGCTTTCTTACTTGTTCAAAGTTTTGTCAGTTGTGAGATGTCAGCAGGTCAGGGGCATTGGTAAGAAGTAGTTCTATAACTTAAGGCAACTGAGGGATACCAGTACTTGTAAAATAATGTGAAGATAATGTGAACCCCAACCCCCCCCATTACTTGAATCTCTGCTTTGAATTGTTTGTTTCCATGTCTCACAGATGACCACAGGAGCGAGTTTGCCACAAAACCTACAAGCATGAAGAATTATGAAGCACTGTCTATTCCCGCTCATCTCTGGCAAAGTGACATATCTAAAGCTCTTTGGTGCAGATTCCAATGGAATAGATATGCCAGAGTGGGGAGAGGATTCAAGTTGCTTTGCAGATTACATGTACATGTATGTACATGGAGCTTACCAATCCCATGACTGCTTTCTCTGCCCTTTTTTCTGACCAGCCCTCCAGTCTTGCTCTCTCGGCAAACCTCCTCACAAAGGCATGCTTGGCCATGGCCACAATATCAGGCTGCAGCCTCTCCACCTTGGCCCTGATGTATTGGCTATAGATGCCCAAAGGGAATGTCAGTGTAGCCCGCAGCAGGAAGGTGGAAAGGACTAGGCTGGCCCACCAGGGGAGCCCTGTCAGGTCATGGCAATGCTCCAGGAGTGCTTGGGAAAGCTGGACAGGTCGGGAGGTTAGTAGCAGTTCATAGGCTGTGGTGGGCTGTGTGGATGAGTAGTGTCTTGAGTGAACATGATCAGATGGCACTAAACGATGCAAGAACCCCTTCCCTGATGTCACAGTCTGCAGAGGCAGTGAGCAACTCCTCGGTGTGACATCAGAACTGGCAGTTAATGGGAACTGTCTCTGTTGTGCACTGTTTCCTGTGCATAAATGCTGCTTTGTCTGATACTTCAGACTCTCTGCATCATTTAACACCAGTTCTGTCGGTGGTAAAAATTTGATATCCATGTGCACTTTCTGACACCTTACTATCCTCCGTGATGGCGTGAGATGTTGAATCCAGCTTGATAGGCCTTTTGTGTGCCTAACTATTAAATGTAGACCCATAGCTCTCTGCATGAACATGCATTCAATGTAAATGTACTGCAGACATCTGAAGAAAAAGCAAACAAAAAAAAAAACACCAAATGAGTACTAGTATTGCCTTACATGTACATTGTATGAAGTTACAACAAAGAATGTCTGCTCCATTACATGTATGTTGAACTTTTTATGATTTGGAACCTTACACTGACAAAAATTCCTCGAGAGTATGAGAAAAAGAACACAAATGGTAATTATGAATACATACATGTACATGTACAATGTACATTACATGTACACACTGTACAAGATTCCTCAGTTCTTCCAAACCTTTACTTAGGGTTGCACCATGGAAAAGGCCTGCTTCCAACATGGAATACCACAGAGTGACATCATTTTAAACCAGAAATTGTAGTGCAAATGAATCAAGTCTGCGCATGTGTTGGTTCACACACTGAACATGCTGAATGTCTTTTACATGCATTGTGCGTGCAACATATTCGGTACTCTATAATACCCAGGATGGATACATGTACTGGTATCTATGTGTATTTTTAAAGTATACTCACTTGTTTTGTCTCATGGGAAAAAATGGCATTCCAAGACACATGCTAGAAACATTGAATGGCATATAAAGAGTAGAGAAGTGTGCTATTATTCACTTCCTTAGTGTGGTTGGATTCCTATCATCCAACCACAGAGCCAGCAGGTACAGTATTTAAATATGAACCAAAATTCCTGTTTCAATATTCAAGTATCAAACAGAGTGTTTGCTGTGAACCAGTCCAAAAATTCCAGCATGATGCTCTACACCGTTTGTTGCCTTTGAATGTTTAAGTATCAAGGCTAAAATTAAAAAAGAAAATTTCCATTCTGCAGAGATTGACTGAATAGCTTAGTTTTTGAGCGGGTAAACATGCATTGTACTCCTAGCCACTATGCATTCTAATCCAGTAAATGCACTCTCCCGCTAAATGAGGTTTGCTTCCAAAAAGTCATAATATCATCCTATAAAATTGACTATACATAGACTACACATGGAAATGTTTACATAATATTTCATTTTCTTTTGCTAATTTGTGATGCTGGAGAATTTGTTAAGGTAGTGTACTTGACTGCAAACTGGTCCCCAATATTCTTTAATTACATTTGTCCCTGCACAGCAACTGTCAAACATCAACAGTTGGGTGTGTTTTGAACATGGCAATGTTACCAGGATGAATCTTTTGCTGTTTTCATGCATACACTATGTTGCAACTTTGTATTCTCTAGATGGAATTAAAACCAAGTGCAATTTCTGACTTTACTCCCCTTAAAAAGTCTTCCACAGCCACAAAATGAAAATGAAGTACCATGCAAGTAGAAGTAGAATGTACATGTATGATTTCAAACAATGAATACTGTCAAAATGTTTGGAAATGTTATTCAAATCATTAATTCATTTCATTTTATTTCCAGATTATGTATACAAACATAACGATAGTACATATTTAGTTGATGGATGGAAACCCCACGAAGCATTGCTTGTCGAGTGGAGGCTCCATGGACACACATGTATGACAACACTGCAAAAACTACAAACATTATTACCAATCAACCGCAAAAAGTAAATACACAAAAAATAAAACATGCAAACAATAATGTAAGCTATAACCCTGTGATATATAACTTAATTGTTGGATATAAATAGTTACTTAATAATTTATATTTACCCTTAAACATAGAGGAACTCGCAATTTTTGTCAATGAATTTTCAATTGAGCTCCAGAGCTTTGGCCCCTCGTTTTACAGTAGCTTTAAAAAAATGCAACCCGGGCATGAGACCTGTGAAATTCATGATGTTGTCTATGTTGATTTAGGCAATTAGTTATTGTTGAGTTGGTGCATGAGGGAGCCCAGCTGAAGATAATAGATATCATGAACTTTTAAAACTTTAGAGCTATATAAGAGAGAATTTCATGTACTAGATTCCATGATAATTGGCATTGTTGATAACACACAGAACTTTTTTCTGTAATTTGAGGATTCAATTTAGATGACCACTACTACTATTACCCCATGGATGTAATAATCCAATCCCAAAAATTTTGTTGTATCACTTTTTGTTATCTCTCTGTCCTCATCTCATGATTAACTGTGTCACAAAGTACTTGTACATCACCATGACTATAAAATATGTTTCTATCATCAGTAAAAAGAAGAAAAGATAGAGCATTTGAAGTTCTATCGAAACCATTGATTTAAATAGAAGAAGGGAGGGGGTCCAGAATAGAGCCTTGAGGCACACCACGTTATTTTATGATAGGATGATTTAGTACTCCTAATAACCACAAATTGCTGTTCATTGGTAAAATAACCTCTCAACCAATCCAAGGCGCCCTCTTAATTCCTTAGTATTGAAGTTTCCGCAGACGAATATCATACAGTAATCGACAGTATTGGAGGCTTTCAAAAGATCTAAAAATACCAATTTTAGTAGAGGCTGTATCTAGGCAGTAGTATATCTTATCAATCACTGAGTAGCTGCATGGAAAGTTGAGTGATTTGTCTGAAAATCATACTGATTATCATTCAACCTGGTGCCAAAATACTGTAATCATAATACAGTACATACGTGTATACTGTATATGCCCACACACCCATTCACAATGAAAAGGGCGTGTGACTTTCTATGGTGTCATCCTATTCTTGAGGATACTGTACATGATATTATTAATAAGTGATGCCAGCCCAAACACCAAAAAAATACACCATGTACAAACAAAACACACATTGTTTTGGGTAAATGCATGTACATGTATAGGCATGATGGGCAACATGAAACAGATGTTGCCAAAGAATTGATAAATGAATGGTATAGTGGTTATAATTTGGCCGCACATGCTCGCACGATTGATTCTTGGCCTGATTATGCTGGTGATTTCCACAAAAACCAAACTTCTCTTCAAAAAGATGCACCAACTTCATACATTTGAAGACTCAGGCACATTGAAATGAGAAGCAGTTACAGCATGGAGGTGGGAAAAGACCTCTATAGTTACAGTGATTACAGGGGTAGCATGTAGTCTACAATTACTCCTGATGCAAGGGTACTGTGCATGTAACGAGCCAAGTTGGACTTAATATCTAGGCCTACATCATAGTACACCTACAGTACTCGGCACGGATGAATATAAAAAAAATCTGGACTCGCAATGCCCTTAATCAGCTTATATGGGGATCACTGAATCCACTTGCGGCCATTTTACCGAGCCGACTACAAAGGAGATATATATACGCAACCATACATAAGAAGCCAAACCACGATGGTTGTGTTTGTATTGCGCATGCCCAATGTGTATTAGCCTTGCGTTGCAGCCGTTCATCGTTATATCAACAGTAAAAACACCATCAATTTGTGTGAATTGCGGTAGTCAAGCGGTTACGGCATAATGGTTTGTGATGCATGGAGTGTGGGTTCAAATCACGGATCGGAATTGAGGGCAGGGAGGTTTTTTTTTAAGGAAAATAAAGCCTGAATGTTATTGGAGCCTAATTTCACACGTGAAGTTTTTATGGTTGGTTGAGCATCTAGATGTCATGCATTGTGCATGGTTGTGAAACGTGGTTTGGCTTCATACGTGTGATTGCATATATAGCTCCTACAAAGTTTGCCCGGCAATGGCCGCCTTTGTTCTCCCTGGCGTCAATGGAAGCGAGCCAAACTGCGCATTTGTATTAGGCATTCAGCTCGGTAAAATGGCCACTGGTTGGCTTGTATTTCATACAAAGGTGTTGCAAGTCCAGGTTTTTTTATATGTCCGTGATACTCGGCTGTAGGCCTATCATTTTTAATTTTATCAATTATTTTACACCAGCACACACCACACTGATCTGGATAGAAATCAGTGATCTCAAAGCTAGTTCGTGCAATCCATTACGCGGATTCTTGTCCATAAACCAACGCCGGGTCACTGACGGCGATTCCGATCCGTCCGAAACAAACACGGCCCTTGACGGTGCAATGTCAACTTACCTGGCCGGCCCTAGCCCTACCAATGTAATGAATATTTCACAACGGAGGCTGCCATCTTGAATTTTAAACCCACCAATCTATTAGCATGGCGCCCTCTTCTGACAAAAACAGTTCCGCCGGAAAAAGTTTTGCTTAATTAATTTTAGGTTGAAGACAAAGTAAAGTGAAACTGACTCTGCTGACAATCGACCTCACTTACGAAAACACGAAAAAAAGTTAAGATTTTCAGGATGGACATTCAAATTCACCTCTTAACACGTAATACTGTGCGTCGCACGCACGTTACTTATATGTTGCTCACGAAATTCCACCAGACGTCGATCACTTCGACCAGGGCCAGGGCTTAGCCAGGTTGGTTGGACCACATTGTCTTCATTTCATCATGCATTACGACTGACGTCCGGGTATAAAAGTTGTGTACAAAACGATCACAAAATTGGTTCTAATTTGTTCTTGGTTTACCTTGTTGAAAAAACTAATTTTTCAACTTTTACAAGTTCTTCGTGGCCTTATCTATCCGTCTGGGGGTTTAGGAACTTCATAACGAACCATGGCCTGCAAAATCGAGGAAAATAAGTGAGAGACAACGTTACTTTTGTAGACGTAATTCATCCGTTCTTGAGTTGCAAAGTGCACGCAGAATCCGAGCTGCGTGCACGCACTACGCGTGCGCGGTTTCCAGTCAGGGTCCGTTGCACGCCTGCCGCGCGCGCTACACGGAGGCCGTGACTGGTACCCGGCTCTAACCCGGGTGCCGTCGAGATCAGACGATATAAAAAAAGGCAGTTCTGTTTTTGTCAGATCGGGGACTTCAGACCATAGAGGTAGAATGTGATTCTACCTCCATGTTCAGACTGACCAATTAACCCCCCATTGGTTACCGCTAAAATATTCAGATTTTGTTCTGCTCTATATTTTGGTTGATAAGCATAAATTTGCAACACATCCTGCTATTTTTGTAAGAATAACCTCGGCTAGTGTAGAAGGCTTTGTACATGCATGTGCAGGGTTCTTGTACGGGAGCAAGTTCGTCAACGATCTCTTTGAAGTTTTTAACGTGTTTAATTTGTTTGTATAGTTTTTATCAGGTAAAGATGTATAAATACACAATATTGTAGTATACAGAAACTTATCTTGATAATTGAGAAATAAAAAAGAGGATTACATTGCAGGCATGATAATCGTGATGAACAGGCGAGAGCGATGCTACACTGATCGGGAACACGGCATGCGATATGCAGAGGTAGTACTGGCGTGCGCACGTGCGCTAAGTGGCGATCATGCACAAATCATGCTGCTGATCGGCCTTTCCTTTGTTATTCGTAAACTAAACATACAATAAGCAGACTGAAGTGGTAATTGGCTGTGACAAGTTAGATTTTGGAGCAATTGACAGATAGCTAAACCATGGAGGAATTGTGTTTTATTCCTCCATGGTCAGTCTGAACACGTAGTTTCGATGTACGTGTACGCAGCTCGGAATCTCGTGCGCCAGGTAGTTGCGCGCACACCTTTACGAACTACACTGGAGGACGGCTGAAAACAGTCCACAACAGTGGCCAGAATTAACGTTACGTCTGACTTTATTTTCCCGTTTTTGTCTTTGGTAGTGATGTGTCGAATTTCTTATCCCACCAGCTGTGGGGATAAGGATGCATATCAGTTACAGACGTGAAATTGGCTCCTTGGAAACGGTAGAAGTGTTAAAAAGTTTAGTTACAAATTTTTTTTCGCCCGATTTTGCACCCTTTATATCCTGGAGTCCCTCCGGAACGTAGTAGTACGGTTAGGGAGTCCACCTGGGCTAACCAGGGCTGTGATATTGAACCAGAACATGAGAAATATTAAGTTTAAACAATTCCTTTTCTCTGAGCGCATTATGTTATATAGTTAGGTTATCAAGCTACTAGCTGGCAAAAAATCTAGGAGCGGTATATTTGAAAGCCACTTTGAAGAAGCTCTCCAACAGATAAAATGTACATGATATACATGTAGGCCGTTGCACACTGCCTATCTTCAGCACACTTGTTTCTAATTCTGTTGACACCAAAGCCAAGCGGTTTCCCAGCCAAGCCCCTCGGCACATAGTTTACCGCCCCCTACACACGGCACGCTTGCTTCATCAGCTGGCCACCAGCAGAACGATGCCTCGATAGTGTAGGTCGGGTGACCAATCGGGTGCCGATTGTTTCACGAAATTACCGCCATACTATACCCATAACTTCAGCGAGCGTCGATAACGACCTCCACATCAGAATATTGAAGAAAATTGTGCAAGTGCGTTACGCCCGTACTCTTCGCCAAGATGAGCATGATGAGAATCGTACGGTCGGAAGTGGCGTTCTTGGTTGTTGGAGTGATCCTTTCTGAATGTGCCACTTTGGCGATAGGTGAGTAAAAGTTCGTTTTCAGTGGGTCACTGACATTATAGTGCTACTATGGAGGAATAAGACCACTATCCCGATACTTTTTTATTAATTTTAAATATAGGCCTACGTCCTTGCTCTACGAAATTATGATGTAGGCCTAATTGTTCATGTCTCGGTTGATGGGGGCCGGGGGTGTGCAAAATTTGTTCATGGATCGCACATTTGTTTAAACTTCGCTGGTGAAGTGCTCTGGAGCGTATAGAACTTGGCCATCGTCACATTTGTTCGTTGGTGACTGCAAAAAGGGGACAATAATAGTCAGCCTAGATTTAGCCTAGAGTACTCTGGACTAGATTTAGATTTAGCAGCCGAAACATGGTTACTGCATTGCCAGACTTGACTGTATACATGTACATGTACAGTGTACACTGTATGTACATGTATACATTTGGGTTTTTTCCTCCATAAATGCCACAAGGCCAGTGATGCCAGTGCCTGCAGTGAGATGCAGGTGCTGCAGCAGTGTTGCATGTATGCATCCCTTGTCGTGCACAAGATACTGGGTTTTGGCTTGGGGGAAAGAAACACCTGCACCATTTTAGTTGTCCTTATTTCCATGCTTTATTTTTGTAATTTTGTAGTTTTTTCTGGGGAGATTTCAGTACACTGTACATGGGCACAGTATTTTTTTCCCTGCAGTCCTAAGTCAAATTTAAGCACTGAAAATATTGATGCAAATACTTAAAACTTTCAGAAAATCGCAGCCAACGGTGAAATGTCATGAATAATGACATTTTGAAAAATAGCCTAACTAGGGTAGTCCGAGTGTAACTGAATTGTAGTTGCACATTGTTAAAAAGCATGACGACTGGTGTATAGTTTGAGCTCGAACTTGCCCGTTAGCTGCAATTCTCGCAGCATACCGTACATGGTCCTTCAAATCTCGTACAATTATTTTCATGTGAATGGTTCCGTGATGAATGAAATCAGCTCTTGATAACCAGTGGGGCCTAGGCCTGGTCCCAAATGGTCAACTAGATATTCCAAAACAGCTATCATCAAGGCGCTTTTAGTCAAACTATATGCAGAGTAGCTAACTATACATGTACATGTAGTTGTCATTTTACATGTACATGTTATTTGCCCTGTGCTGTAATCTAGAACAAGTCATCTAATCCAGGACCTCTTGTAGTTCAAAAAAGAAACCCCGGGCAATACTGACATATTTCTTCTGTGTTTATTGAAATTTTTCATTTAGCTTGTACAGGTACTTCTTCTCAATTGGTAATTTTGCATTGCATGCATTTAGCTTATGTTTGGGCAGAAATGTGGGGGACATTTTTTTTTTACTTGTCTTTACTTGTGCAGTTTATAGTTTCAGTTCTAATTTTACACTCACTGAATTCAACGTATTAACTTGATTATTATTTTTAAGCAGAATATTCATAAGCAGTATACCACCGACACAGTACAATCAGATGTGACTCAAAGGGCACCCTTACCAATGTTGCTATTCCCTGCCCCACCTTTTTCCTTAATGTTTTTTGGGGGGAGGGGGTTGGTTTAATTTTAGAATCTGCAGGTGTGTAATAAGTTGGCATTTTTAACTTGTCTTAACCACTTCGTGCCGGGGCATTTTTCAACGTTGATGATGCTGGGCCGGCATGACTATCATTTTTTTCCGTTTTCAGAATCCTTCAAAAATTCATCATTCCATTTAACGGTCGTTTATAGCCGCACCAAGTAATCTTTAGGCACTACTCTAAGTCGACAGGTGACCTTCATTGACGCCTGAGTATGTCAGCCAGGCCTGCAGCCTTGTAAACAGAGCCCAGATTGTGCGTTGTTATACAACTGTCTTTTGTTC
>NW_019091574.1:319770-371126 GCF_001949145.1 Acanthaster planci | reverse complement strand
AACTTAGAGTAGTGCCTAAAGATTACTTGGTGCGGCCAGAAACGACCGTTAAATGAAATGATGAATTTTTGAAGGGTTTTGAAAACGGAAAAAATGATAGTCATGCCGGCCCAGCATTATCAACATTGAAAAATGCCCGGCATGAAGTGGTTAAAGTGGTTAAATAAAAACTAAGAGATACATTCACAATGCCTTGTCTTAGTTACGTGCTAATTTGAATCAAATAAGTTAGCAACAGTAATGCATTAAAACTCAACATTTTGTTCAAATGTCATGTGAGTCACCATGGAATGGCTGACATGTACCTGTGTACTGGTACATCAGTACTTGTAGTATTTGACCTTCAGAAGCCTCCAGTTATCATGGTTATTGAATCAGAAGTTGATTATTTATTTATGGAATCAAATTGGGGGGGGGGTGTGGATAATTGATGGTACCTTACCTTGGCCTCTCAGGGCTGTCATTTTGCCCCTAGAGCTCCCAGTCCAACCAGTGATTTGGAAAATGCATTAAGCACCTGTCATGCTGTGGAGCATAAAATTCTGACCCTTAAAATTATGTAGCTGTATAAAGGAAAGATCTGAGCTGACAATTCCTTAAGATTTTCAAGCAGTAGGACACAATTCAATTAAGTGATCTTCCTGGAATGCTAGTACATGTACATGTAGATGCATGATATGAGCTGATGATTTTTCATTTTGATTGTTGATCAGTGAGTCAGTTCGGTATTCTAACAGCGCATGCACAACACAAGGCTACATGTATTTTATGCATGCACATGATAGTCTGTCCTATCAGCGCAGCCATACGCTGACTCAGGCGCATGCTTTGTTCCCGAAAGACCTTGGCTTTTTGAAATACCAAACTGGCTCTGTATGTAGGATGCAGAAATACTGGTTAGTTTGTCAGAATTCAGTAAGTTTTGAATGGATGCTACGGTAATAGCAGACATCCAGAATATCACCTACCAGTAGAGACCAAATAAATGACAACATAATAACTATTTCACAGATTCAATCAGACACTGGCAAGAAAATCAAGCAGACATAATAAACATGATTAAATTGCTTATTTATGAAGAACAGAAAGGAGAACTACATGTACCAGCATAAAAGATTGATGTCAGGCAAAATTGAATGGAAACTTTTTTCTTATGAGGAATGACTGTTTATTTTTTTTCAAAAAAACATACGGATTATTGCAGTGTTTCTGGCCACTTCCTTAGGCCTGTTCTCGAAAGATGGAGCTGTGTCTAAAAAATGCACATTCCACTTGATGCAGCCAGTTGATATGATACAGACAGAGCTTACATGAACAATTAAGTTTAAGTGTTAATAACCCCAAATAAAGTACGGGTATGAGCCTTTGCTTCATTTTTAATTCCAGGTACGACTTGTGAGGAGATTCCTGTCGATATTTGCTCTGCTCTTCCCTATACCCAGACGGGCTTCCCAAGCAGTCTTGGGCATGCATCTCGTGACCAAATTCCGCCCAACCTGGGAAGTGCTTTCCAGACATTGATAGCCATCGGTTGCTATGAAAATGTGCAGCTTTTCCTGTGCGCGGCTGCCTTCCCACAGTGCAGCACAAGTGGACCGCTCCTTCGACCCTGCCGTGCCCTGTGTGAGGGGGCCATGTTGGGCTGTGGCTTCTGGTTTGGTTTCTACTCAGATCTGCTTGATGGAATCAACTGTGAGGCCATGGTGAATTCTTCTGATCCAAACATTTGTGTGGGACTGAACACCACCCCACAGCTCCATGTCACAAGTCAACAAGTACCAAAAGGAAACACAGCTATCTTTGAAACAACTTTGCAGATGAAAACTACCAACTCGACCGGTTTGGCCAATACGCATAATTCAGTTTCCACATCAGAAACTCTATTTGCTACTCTATTACCTAGGCAACCAGCAACCACATTGTCCAGGGAGAATGAGGATGATGAAAATGAGGCAGATGTGCACAGGAAACCAGTTAACAGTACTTTCTTCTATTTAGCCTCGTCAGACTTCACCTCTGAGGTCACAGGGCAAAGGTCAACTGCCAGTAAAGGAGGTCACAAGATGACTGACAGCGTTGATAAAGCTGTGAAAACTGACACAAACATTCAAGGTAGGAAGTTGTGTCAAGAGACAACTCACATTGTAAAACGGAATGTGCCAAGTGAAGTTGCTTGCATAACTATTTTTTGGCATCGATATGCAGCTGACTCTCTTCAGTACAAACATTTCTGCTGGTTGACCAACATGTGTAGATGTAGCCAAAATGCTAGTAACATATCATAGTGTACACACATGTATTCTGTCAAGACCAAGATTTCATGTTCACAAGAATTCGTATTAACAAGGTTAATTACATTATTAGAGTTGTTACATATGTACCGGTACAGTGTAGCAGCCAGTTGGTTGACATTACACTGTAATTTCTATGGTAACAGTGATGCAAAAGAAGCAAAATTAAATTATTACATGAACTTTAAAAACACCTTCAAACTCAGAATTTTCATTGCAAATATCTTTTAACCACTTGCTGCCAGGGAACCCTGTTTCGAGCACTATGGGTTTATACGCAGAGCTTGGGTGCCCGAAATGGAACAAAAAAGCTGGTCCATGTAACAGAAGACCGTACTCGGAACAAAGGACCTGCTGCTGGGAATTGCCATCATTTTCGGCTTGCATTTTTCCACGGTAATCCGTTACTGTTTTTAAACAGTGTACCACTGTTTTGGGCATGACACGCCCACAGATTAGCACTGTGGACAAAAGTGCTCCAGGGCCCCATTGATGAGCGACACAGCACTGCTGCATGCTAATCCAGCCGTGTTTGAAATATGCTACTCGCTTTCACTGTGGACAAAGGAAATTATGCAACACATCACAATTCTGGGCTCTCTTTAATGGGGCGGCAGGCCTGGCTGAAATATTCAGGAGTCAATGAAGGTACCTGTCAGCTCAGAGTAGCCACCAAACAGTCATTCGTGTAGGAGTAAACGTCCATTAAATAAAATGATGAATTTGTAAAGAATTTTGAAAACAAAAATCTTGAAAATCGCCCATATGTGTGCAGTGCATTTTTAAAGCACCTGGCAGCAAATGGTTAAATACATAAAATGGCACAACAGTTGTATCAGTTGAAAAGAAAAATATGAATTAGTAACAACATTGATGACAAAGAAACGCTGCGTTTCCGATCTGTGACCTCAGCCATTTTCCACAATGGTTTTAATCATCAGATTTATCTCATAATGCTACTCAATCATTTGACTTTACATTCACTTCCAAAACCAAATGAAAGTACTTCAGACATTAGTTTCACATTGCGTTGCTGCTATAAAATTGTTTTTGAAGCCTAAAGTACACATAGAAATGCATTGAGCCAGATGGGGTGATCTTATGAAACTAAATACATGAAACTGAAGCAAAACAAGAGAACTGGCTAACATTTGGAAACCCCCTCAGATTTTGAATGATTTATGAAGGTGTTGTGAAAGACTGCACAAACTCTTCTTATACATGTATGGCACTCTCTCTTTAATTTGTGTGTTTGTGACGCTTAGTCATGGCATCGGGTTGAGAATGCAAAATAGCTACTTGCCATTGGTTGCTAAATTCATTGCTGTACATGTACATGTTCTCCACTTTACATTGAATTCTACATGTACATGTACTTCAAATTGTCTAGCAGACGCGTGCCTAAAGGACAAGTATGGAAATGCAGTCCAGAAAAGGCATTCCCAGAGTCCAATCTGTCACAACTAAAACCTCCGCAGTTTGATATCAAGAATTTTTGAGACAACTGTCCAATATATATACATGTACATCTCAACTAAAACATAAGAGTTATCACCCTTGTACATACACATTCCGGTACATTGAGATATTTAAGTACATGTAGACATTTGAGAGTTTTGTATTTTCAAGATGTTTTTTGTGTGTGTGTTGGGGAGATGTTAATTTATATAACAGGTTTTGCCCATACCCAACGTATATATTGATAAACACTGTATGCTCAGTGCTTGTCCAAGAGCTTGCAAAAAATCTTAAAAAAGCTTACTCGGGTGGGAGGTCGGGTGACTTTTTGTAAGCGTAATCTGCCTTGAGCAAAAACGCCCCTTCATTGGTTAAAGAGCCATGTTGCAGGGGAGTGTTCAGTTTGTAAGGATGCGACTACAAGTGTAGCTGGTGTATTTCATAGTCGTTTGTGAACCAGTGAAGTGCAGTTCCCACCAAAGGAGCCTTCATTAATTGATACGAAAATTGTGTCCTCTTTTAGTCTTGCTCGGGGCTGATAGGGCATCATAAGCTACTGTACAGCAGAAGTATCCAGATTTTTTTTTCATGTATTTGTTACTTAACTGTGAAGTTTCCTTTTGCTCATTTGCAGGAGGTTTCAAAAGTCCAAGCATACATGTAGTCCCGGCACTCGGAGTATTACTGAGTGCATTATCCTGTGCAGGAATGGTGGTGCTGCTTGTCAGCTGTGCATTTTTCAGGTAGTAACAGAGTTTTAGTAAGTAGTGAATGTACATATTGAATTACTCTTGTACAAAGTAAGAAATATTCAAGTTCTTTCTGTCCCCCTCAACTTGTCCATCTACTCTTGTCTGGGGTGGTCACCTGACTCAACATAATTACTCACTCTTTGCACATGTAGGCACATGTAAATACATGTAAATATTTTTGGCTTTCATCAGTTTGTGTTGTAGTAGCCACTTGCCCTTCAATGTTCCGTCCGTAGTGGCTGCCTGTCCACAGCCTGTTAGTAATTTTACAATGTACAGTACATGCAGCTAAATGCCTATCTGTACTATCTGCAGCCGATTTCATGAAACTTGGCGTAACTTTGAACCATGCGT
This sequence comes from Acanthaster planci, assembly GCF_001949145.1. The sequence goes on along the minus strand of NW_019091574.1, from coordinate 366,271 downwards.
AAGACTACCACAAATTTATGCTGTAGCTGTGCAATATACTTACGTTCGATTTCACAAAAAGTTGTAATAACTTGTAACTTGTAAAAGTTGTATGTTTCTCATATAAGCCTTGAATAAAGTTCAGCAATGAAACATAATAACCAAACATAATAAGCTGATCAAATTGTTCGTTTAGGCTTCATTTGGCACAACTTACGCCACCTAAAATGACTGTGTATAGGTGTATATCATGCCACCATTTGTTGCGTAAGTCACAGACTTACATGTACACAGTCAGTGCATACATGTAAGTGTACATTTGTTGCTCAACTTACATAATAAATGTAGCAGTGGAGTTACATCAAGTAAAGTTTTGTGAAATCGGCTTCTGCTCATGTCGGCTATTGTACAGTATGGCTGACTGTCCATTATGGTTTCCTGTCCTAGTGGGCACCTGTTACTGCTTTGAGTCGATGGCCACCTGTCCTTTCTGGCCATCTGTCCATCTGCTCGTTCATTGTTCGTGCAGACCAGTAAATAAGTTGCCATAGTCAACAGTGATAAACATTCCAACTTAAAAAAATCAGGAAAAATACAAGTTGCTCAGGTGTTCAAGACACATGTACATGTATATCAAATTAAAGGTCACTTCATCTTTTGTTGTCCTTTTAATTTTCAGTGGCTTAACTGATGAGTTTGAAGATATTCACTCCAGAGATAACCCCCTCCCCCAAAAAAGAAATCAATCATAAGGCCCATCACCATTCCACATGCCAGGAAATGCTCTAATAGCAGAGAGTTTGACAGTGTACAAATTGTGATTCGATTCATGCAGGCAATTTTGGACCTACATGTACATGTATTTACTGCCTGCAACCTTTTGGCCACCATTCGTGTAGCCATCAAAATAACGATGGTATTTCTACCTGTAAGCTACTGTGTATCTGTCATTCGGTTCTGTATTTTCTGTACTCATTGGACTCTCAACCTTGTGTTACATGAGAACAGGGCTTTATGCAGACCATACATGTACATGTACATGTACATTCAGATATGATGCATGTACGTATGTACATGTACCTCCAATCAGACGGACAGCTTAACCTGTACCGTATGTGACTTGTTATGCAGGAGTGCACTTTCCATGTACCGGTATCTTCCATTTCAGAGTATTTAAGTCCAGGTCCCTACTGAGCTGGCATGCTCACAATTGCTTTTGGAAAGGTGTTTTGCTCAGAAAATTTGGTAATCGGCTAAAATTTCATGTGTTCCGTTGCCTGGCACTTGATGCAGATTTGAATTTTGCCCTACTCTGACATACTAATACAGCTAGTGTAGTCACTTTGAGCTGTTTTTCCCAAGAGTGCACTAGATCTTTTGCCAAGCATTTGATTGGCTGAGTGTTTTCTTTTAAGTACCCCACTATTCATGTATACATGTACATGTACCTTGGGCCCTGGTGATGCTCTGTCTTTCAGTCCTTAGCACCAATGGCACTGTGCTAAAAGGCAGCGAAAAATGTCGAGCCCCTGTACCTGGTAAAGTAAACACCAAAAGTTGTCATCAACATCAGGTCAGATCAGCAGACAGAACATAAACAGTAATTTTTATTATACAGGACTCCGGGCAGATCCATCATGCAACACAAACTGCTTTTAATTAATCATGGTCTAAAAGTGGAATTTCTGTTCTTTTGAGGTAAATGTCACATGCATCACTTACATGTACCTGCTTTGCACTTACAAAGATTGTTTCCTTTGAATTAGAAATTAACCTTTACATGTATTAAATGTAACCTTTAAATTGACCTTTACATGTATTTACTGAAATTTTGACAAACTGGCATTGTATGTGTTTTCTGTCCCTGTACAGTGGCACCAACTAAGTTCTAAGGTTGAGATATTGGATTATGTGGTCTGTGCATTAGGACAGCCTCAGCTGTACACAGTGGATTTTGCCCTTAATCTCCAAATTGGAGTGTGTACATGACATGTACCTGTCTTTACAGAAATGCTACATGCTGGGTTGATTACATGCTGGGAAAGTGGCCATGTTCCCTGTGTCTGTCACAAATGTGTGTGAACCTGCAAAGGAATTCTTACAGTATGTGGCCTGCTGTTAACTACATGTACATGTACATGTACACTGTAGCTGTTAACTAGGTGATCTGGGTACTCAGTGGGTACACCTGCTGTGTACGTGTATGGGTGTTCTAGCTCTGTGTACAACACTGTATTACAAAAATAATACAATCTCAGAAAGATATGGCCATTTTTAGATGCAGTTTTTATTAGCAGTTAATATAGTTTGCATGGTTCACCCTTATTGAAGGCAGGTTTTGTAATTTTAAGCTGGTAACATGTAATGCACCAAGAGCCTACTCATCATGCACATGACGGAGAAGCACAAAGAGACCTGCAATCAGCGAGTTTACACTGCAAGCTCCTTGAAGTAGTTTCTTGTCTTATTTTCAATTTTTCTGACAAGAGTTTAATTCAACTTTGGGAAATAATTTCCAGCTCAATTTTAATTGTACTAAAGTGTTGTGCTCTAATGAGAAAATGATATTTTGGCTTTTTTTTCCCCTTTCCAGAAAAGCATTTGGAAAGCCATTTGGTGTGCGTCGCCGCAAACCGAGGGATGGGGCTTTTTATACCAACCCAGCATTCAGTGACTTACCTCAGGCTTCTGAAGTCAGAAGTGAGGTAAGAGGTGGAAATTAGTTATGAGTCACAGTGTACTATTTCACTGACTGTCTGGTTCCACTTTGTTGCATTATCACTGACATGCACCCATGCAAGTACCGGTATATTATATTTTACAGGTACATGGTTTGATCAAACTTTTTTCTCCAGACTGCTTTTGATACAGCTAATTATCTACCGGTAGCCCACAGAATTGCAACTTAGCTAAACATCAGGACCCAAATAATAAGTTTCCAAAAGTAGAACAATTTCAATAAGTCATCTATAAAGTGTGACTTCTTGTGGTTTACTCTTCAAAGTTTGCATCCATGGTCAGTTTCAGACACCTGCTGTAGTACATACTGTAAAGGCTGTTCAAGTACAGTCTGCCCTCATAAGTACCCTGTTCAGGGTGAAGGGAGGCACAAAGGTAGCTGGTCAACTGCCAAGGTTCAAACTAGTGGGATGCAATTATTGGAAATATGGGAACTAGTAAAAAGCAGTGACACCTGGATATATGGAATAGAGACCAACCCCTAAATTCCAAGAAAAATGTGTGACAAATGCTTTCATGTCAGCTTTGGCACATTCTACAAAGTGTGGTTTAGAACGTCTGCCCTAAAAATCTTGTGAAATCATTTTTTTTTTTGTCTGTGAAGTACACAAGTAATTTTGATTTTTTAAATTTGATAAGTTGTCCACATGCACCTTTGGTCCCATAATTTGAAAGTGGTTCCTGACATCAACGGTGTACTTGTTCCACTGCACTCCTCAAGTTTAAATCCATAATCTTTGACATTACCCACATTATCTTGACCTTGATATCCAAACCAAACTAATCACAGTTCTTCCGTAATGACGAAAAAAAGATCCCATCCTCTGGGATTATGTACTAGTACAACAATGTTGACATGATGCTTCCTCCTCTTTTATTTCAAGAACGGACAGTCGTTGCAATCCAAGCAACAGCCCTACACCCTAGATGACCTCCCACCACACCCAGCAAGTGCCAACGCCATGCTCCATCCCCATAAACAAGTTGATCCCAACATATATCAGCTAGAGCCAAACGGTTTTGTGGAGCAGAACCTGTTTGCTGTCCCTCATTCTCCTCTTCACAACCACCCAGATACAACTGATCCACTCAAAGCAAGTGCTGCTTCATCAAAAGTTGAAACCAAGGTGTCTAGTGACATGGAAGATAGTGGTAGAGTAACAAGTGATCTGGTTTATTCAAATAAGGTTCCAAGTGTTGCCATGGATTCAAATGAAAACAAGCATGGTCCTAACACCAGCAGGAGGGAGGGTAATAATGGAAGTGCTGCAGCACCCTCTAGTGGTGACAGTTTTCCAGTGACTAGTACCAGTTGTAATATGGACAATGGGGAGATGGTTATTGCAAATCCCATAGCCTGCTAGAATTCCTGCAAAGTATATTCCTGGTACTATTACTTTTTTGGAAGGCAATATTTTGTCTGTGTATGCCATTTAAGTCTCAGTTTGTGCTATCTTTTGTTTTGCTTTAATATTGTTTTTAATTGTACTGCATGTAATTTGATGCCAAATAATCTAATGGTAATTTTTTTTTGCAATGAAATGGAACAGCTTTTGAGAACATTTCATTAGACAAAATATTGTACTGCTCACTTCATAAAAATAATCGGGATATAATTTGAATTCCATATCGTAAATTTAATTTACAAACACTCTGTGTTGACTGCTTTGATGTGAGATACGAAGTTTTGAATATGCTAGGGCATGCGTAGCACCCTCAGTTTCACCTTGGGAGGCTATGCGCCCCTCTTGTGTTCAAAACGTCATATCTTATATCACGGCAGTCAACAATTGTTCTGTCTTAATTTTGTTGAGGCTGAGGAATTTATCCTAAAGAAGCTTTGAACGAGCTTTGAATTTCAAAAGACGATAGGTCTACTGTCACAAATAATTAACATAACAGATGTTAGCGATATTATCTCATGCACTGTTCCCTCACTTTCTTTAATTGCTTTAACTCTAATGTGAAAGTAGTGCAGGTACCAGTGAGAACAAGTTCACATGTAATGTAGTCTGGTTAGCGGTCCCTGCATTACCAGTACCTTAAACACTGCGGGGTGGAAACAAGTCTGTTATATAAGCACGACCATTGATCAAATTCCCTGGTAGCCAATCAACAAAACGTATAATGGGTATTACGCAAAAGTGACTAAATGAGCAACAACGGTCACTCTTGAACATCCTGAAGCTCTTCTGTCTTGTTCATGTGAGATTGGCAGAATGAGATATCTCACGGTGTGATATGCATATATATTGCCCTGTTATGTCGTTCTGGGCTCTACTATCAAAGACAGAGATATGACAATGACTAATATGGAACCAAATGAAAAACATAAAGAGATTATTACTTGATCTGTTATTTCCTAACCAAAAGGTACCAGTTGGACATCTGAATTTCTCCGAGTTACAAATTAGACCCAGTTTGGACAGCTCATACACTTCTGTGAAGAGTTTGGTAATGAATGGATATATAGTAAATGATTTTTAATCCTATTGTTTCTTGCTGTTATTTTATTTAATTTTTTTTAAAATTCAACTTTTCAAGGTAACATGCCCTTTAAAAGTGTGCATGATATTGCTTTTAGTGAAGTTGTTCATCAATTTTAACGTTCCATTCCAAACTTTTGTGCTGTTTGGTGTTTAGCTTTATGTTAAGTTTCATATTCGTGTTCGTGTAAATTAGTGTAATTTGTGTAAATTAGTCTTACATTTGAATATTGTATTCATACATCTCAGGAAATTACATTTATGACATTTGGAAATTGGATTCCTTACTACTTGACATTTGAATAGATGAACAAGGGAATAAGTTTGCATTCCAATGTGCTGACCAAGAATGTAAGGAATGTAATGAATAGATGGATTCATCGGGTTCACCTGAACTCGGGCATGAGCAAGTGGGGCCTGGCGTAGCCAGGCTATGTACCGATACCATGTAATTTAGTAGATGTATCGTGTGGGATGTGTCTGCAATGCACTTGAAGCACGGGGCTAGCATTTTACTTATGACTTTAATACTCTTGCCCAATTAATTCACTTGAAACTGGTGCCTGAATCACATTACATTATAGCAACATGACATAGACTGTTGACATGGGCTGTGGTTGGTTTGCAGTCATGAGAACTTTGACCACTCTTCTCTAGGTTTTTTACCATTGTTAGGATGTGGTAAAATAGATCCGAAAGGCACGATGGTCCATAATTAAGAGATCCATCTTGCAATGCACATCTCCCACAGTCCTTTCCAGTCTAACAAGCTATTGAGCATTTGAGGCTATGGCTTGGGGTTTTGCCATTAGCATGACAGTGAAGAGCCATACCCTTAATCAGCAATACCACAAACAGCATTCTTTGCCCCACCATCATGGGGCATCCAGTGGTGTATTAAACAGGATTGACCATTGTACATGTATGCACATATTTTTTTTATCAGATACAAATTTCTTCCATTCTGGGCCTTGGATGGGCATTTCATTGCAGTGTTTGCATGCATGTACATGTTGCATAGCAAATGCTTCATACATATGTACATGTACATGTCATGTTGGTGTAAAGCCTGGGATGAATAATTTGGTAATTTCCATCCCTTATTTGCTGCACAAATTTAGTCACTAGAAAATTTTTACCAATGATTGTAAAATTATGAAACTTATCTTATGAGAGCAAAAACCTCTTGAAACATGTAGAAGTGGCCAGTGTGCAAGGCTGCAACTCGTTTTACTGCTGGCCAGTTCATTTGTTGTATTTTGTTGGAAAAGTGAGCTGAAAGAGACCAAAGATATAAATATTTTTGCTGGATAGAGAATTTTATTTTTATTTTATTTTATTCAAATTTATTAGAAATGCAAATTATATTTTCTTAGGAACTGTACGTAATTAATTGAACAAACTATTTCCTATCTGTGAAATACATGTACTGTAAGCAAGAAGTGTAGAACAACTGTTTTAGAGAGATGTTGATTCTCTCTTTTGTGGTTTTTCCATATATTCTTCCCATTAAATGTCATCTTGTGATGCGTGGTTTAAGGTAGACAGAAAAGCAGGTCACACAGAACAACTTGCATCATACGCATATTATGCTCAGAAAGTGTACAGTACGTACTTTATGCATCCCGGGCATAATAAACATATGACACGTCATTCTACATGGCCTCCTTTTGCATCTACTATGGTTTAACTTTAGTTTCAAGCAGAGGGAAAAAACTTTGATGGTCTTAAATGTAACTACCCTTTTTGATATAACCAGTACCTTAAAAGTACTATTGAAAAAAAAATCATGTGAATAGCTATTTTAAAATATTGTTTTTTGTAAGACACCCACATCGTTTGAAGGAGTGAAATTAGTGAATGTATTGTTTACACTGTTAAAATATTTTTCCTGTGAAGTGAAGTTTCTCCAACATGTACTTCTTAGCATCCTTGCCCTCTGATTAAATAGCTTGGAAGATTTAAATGCAAGTTCCTGATCTGTTTTCATGAGAACTTCACTGAATTCTCCCCAACCATGCTAAACACCAGTGATTCAATCTTTCTGAAGTAATTGCAGATCACAGTCCTGCAAAATCTGTCAAATTCCCTGCTGGAATTTGAAGGGTATGGTAGTGGATATGAGGGTTACTGGGAATATAATTTATCCCTTCATGGCGAAATCCTCGTGGGGGAAAAACAACTCTTCGAGCTGGGGGGAAATTTCATGGTTAACGAGTGATTCACAAAACAGTGGGAATTGCTTAGATAACCTTTGGTCAAATCCTGTTTAGTAATGAGATATGTGACAGACAATGGGCCCCAATTTGCATGGTGTTATGAGCGTGCACATCACGGTAACACTGAATAAATCTGTATTTCCAGTAATAAATGTTTGGTCGCATTTGGATGTAACAAGTCAGCACCCCCCCAACTAAAACATGATTTTTTTAAACACTTGACACATGGTCCGTTCATCAGAGATTGATGGCCGAATTTTTACTGTGTGACAAAGTCTTTAAAAAATATCAAACAACACAGTTTATGAAATTATCAAATGGCATCAGAAGTACACAAAGTCATATGAACAATTAATTTAAAGTTATAGTTTTATTAGAATGCAATAATTACTATCATATAAAATGTGTTTCATAACATTCTTCTGTTGTGGCGCAATCAACAAAGCTCTGCATACAATGTTCATTTTTAATTCTTATTCGTACCCCATCTGTACAATAAACGTAAGAGACAAAAATGTGAAGTAAATTTTGGATTGAAAAAAACTACATGTAAATCTGGGTTACTTACAGTTAACAAATACTGAGACTACACAAAAAATCAGACCAAAAGCTGTTAAATAATGCTATAAATATTACATTGAATTTCCCTTTGTCCCCTTGAAAAGGTATTTGGCCAAAATTCTGATTGAAGTACATGTACGTAACAGCAACACTGACTTTCCTACCAATTAGAAAACAAATGTTAAAGCTTACAATTATAAAAGGAAAAACCTTTCTCTTAAATAGCCATCATCTTCACATGGCATAAACTAATACACAATTTGAACCAACCTTTATTATCAGGTAAAACCAACAGATATCCAAAGGTTGAGCGATTGGAAATGTTTGGTCTATTCTAGCACTGGTTAAGCCCTCCACAAATAAGTTTTTCCTCGCTCAAAATTCACCAGAAGATGTTAAGTTTGACAGAAAAAGGAACCAAGTTGGAGCATCTAGGAAATATCCTACTGGTCTTCAATATCCAAAGGAGAGCTACCACTATGTACTTGCAGAGAACTTGGCCAAAAGAAAAAATCAAAGCTGCACAAGCATGGTGAACTTTGCAAAAAGGCTATAAATGGATACATTGTACAATCAAACATGTACATCTATCTGAAAAAAACACACAACAGCCACTAAAAAATCTTCACTGTTAGGCCTATATACACGGAAAAGGCCAAAACAAAAAACAGGTCATACACTAATGGCTTCCCCGAACAGTTTACATGTAGAGCAGACTACGAGTACATGTACATGTGTAATGGTGTGGTAGGGCAATAAAGTGCTGCATTTAGAAACTTCACAGCTGTTTCTGAGAGATACCCCGGTATTGTACTGAGACTGCATGTTCTGGCAAATCGAATGTCTCCAGGTTACAGAATGAAAGACTTGTAAGCATGGTCAAGTGCTTCCTGAATGTGTCCTAAGTTCTTCCATGGGCACTACAGCTATTGTGGAAAGTCAAGAACATTCCTAATGATTTGCCTAGAGAGTAGGTTTTCACCTTGTATAAATGTACAAAATCATACAGCATATCGTGTTCCACCACTGCTTTCTGTTGACGCTTGTCCATGTAAAGAGGCCCATTCAAGCCCAATGTGCATGGAGGAATTCCTCCATAATCCATATATACCTCCTACATAATTACAAAGGAGAAAATGACATCTTACAGTGTATACAAATCTAAAGAGTTTTATATATAACACTTTGTTATCCCTTGTATCACTCTCATGCCTATACACATGCACTTGTGCCATTTACACAGCTAATGGCACATTGTATTAGTAACAAAGACCTACTAATAGTCATTTATTTACCTTCATTCTGTTTTATATGACACCACTGAATCTACCAAAATTTGAAATACTAATCTCAGAAAACTTAAGTGTCCATATTAGATCAAGCTTAGCTTTGTATTGATTTGTACTGTTTCTACCCTTCTACAGAACTGTCTAAAAATACTACAATGCGAGTGCTTTCTATCACTACGAACATCTAAACAAGAGAAGTACATATATGGTGAAATAACAATGGACGGTCATTGTTAGTGCACTGTGTTTCTTTTGTTACATGTTCGTAGTGTGTGTATTGACAGGATAATGAACAATATTTGCACACTCAGAAATCAGACACACTCAATATCGTGAACAGTTGGGAGGTTGGGAGCATTGGTACAGTCATCTGTAAAAGTTTAAGACCACCTTGAGTTTTATTGGTATTTCTGTCACTGGGCCTGCATTACACTGTCTTACTGAATTATTACTTGACATTGATTTTACAGTGGTGCATAACATCAGTGTAGTGCTGTATACCCATTTGAATGAAATTTTTTGCAAAGGCAGGTCTTGTATGACATTTTGTCTGCAAGGCAGCATGGGTATAAAAAACCAGTCTAAGCTGTCAGAAATAAGGGAGGGCACACTGAATATTAGACTGTTAACCACTTCATACTGGGGCATTTTTCAATGTTGATGATGCTGGGCCTGCATGACTTTCATTTTTTACATTTTCAAAATCCTTCAAAAATTCATCATTTCGTTTAACAGTCATTTATAGCCTCACCAAGTAATCTTTAGGCACTACTCTAAGTTGACAGTGACCTTCACTGACGCCCGAGTATTTCAGCCAGGCTAGCAGCCTTGTAAACAGAGCCCAGATTGTGCGGTGTTGTATAACTTTCTTTTGTTCACGAACCTGGCTTAGTGCACTGCTGACCTTTTTTTCGATAGGGGCCAGATTAGCGTGCAGCCGTGCTGTGTGGCTCATCGTTGCGGTGGTGGAGCGCTCTTGTCCCCGGTGGTAATCCGCTCGCTCTAAATGCCCTAAACCCTGGTATATGGTTTCAAAAGAAGGCTGGATTATCACCACTTTTGAGAGTGAAAAATATTGGTAATGCCCAGAAGCCTGGTCTTTTGTTCGGAGTACGGTCTTTTGTTACAGGGCCCTGTTCCTTTGTCCGAGTTCGGCGACGCGGCCACCCATATAAACCATACGGCTCTGATCCCGGAGTCCCCGGCAGGAAGTGGTTAACATGTCAAATCATGGAAATGTAGTCAAAAATGTTCAACCAAGGTACCAAAGTTACACATTGAAAATAAACATAAGTTGCCATGATTGATCGGTTTAAGTTTGGTTTTACTTCTGGTTAATGCATTTTATATGGTGGTCCTAAACTTTTGAAAATGACTGTAATGTGTGACATAATCGGCAAATGCTCTTCATGGTGAATAGTTTCTGCAATAAATTTTCTGTAATAATGTCTTGGTTTTTCTGCAGGTTTAGTTTCCTACAACCTCTATACTAACAGTGATAGGGTGGTAGCAGATTTTGAAATGGTTCAGTGTAGATAGATTTAAAGGTAGTTTATTCCTAACTACATGTAAACTTCCACTTTGTTTCCCACATTCCTTCTTTTGCTAGAAAATATCAGTAGACATTGACTTCATGTTCCATTTTGAATGTTCCTATCCCTGAGGGTATGCAAGCCCCTATGAATGAAACAAGTAATTCCTCATACAAGATGATGGCAGCACTGCCGAACAGTCATGAACCGAATACAACACAGCCCCAGGCTAAGTTAGAAATTCAACAGTATCACCAATCACGACAAAATGACTGAAATATTTAACAACTGGAGATGCTCCCAACCCAACCAATTCCTAAAGATCACTACCAGGAAATACATAGAAATGGTATAAATTTCTATTCACAGCTTAATTACTCATCTAAGAACTACATGTACCTGCAAAATGTAATCATGCAATGCACTGTGACAAGATATATACAATTTACAAACTAGATATCCCTATTTTTTCTCTCATTTCAAATTTCTTTGTTCTGCGTGAATTACGTTTGTACAAAATTAAGAGGTAATGAGAAGAAATGAAATGTTGATAAGGAAAAGGAAATTCTTAATTTTAAGAGTCAAAATGAAATCAAAATAGATATTCTATGGTTACTCTGCCTTTTTTCCATTGGTAAATTAGCACTGGATGAAATTTGTGGGATAGGCTGCTCTCAACTCTCAACCGCAACATGGGGCGATTCACAATAGTGTGCCTCCAAGAGTTTGCAATGTGTTTGCCAATCAATGCATGAAATCTGTCGACCCAATGCATGTTTGGAAAGGATTAGTAGATTTTGCACACTGTGACTGGTCAACGTGTTGCAAACTCTTGGAGGCCCACTACATGTATTGTGAATCAACCATATTTATTTCAGCTTTACAACTGAGTCCTTTTTGAACCCACAAGGATCCAGCTCATGTAAAGTGCGATGGAAACCAAGAAGTTCAACAAAGGGTCTTGTGACCCCCACTAACAAGCTCACTAAAATTGCCCAACACTGTTTTTTTGTTGGAAAATTAACATGAATGATGCAGTCATGTCAGTCGTGTCATTCATTTACACACAACATTGTACTTTCTGTGTGCCCATTCAAAAGATGTCTTGGCAATGGTCACATACATAACTGAGAATACACAACACAATATCGTATGTTACCCAACAAACTATCAATTCAACAATCACAACAGGGGGATATTCCTTGTAGTACCACCTTCACTTGACAATTTGTGAGTTATATTTCCTCATGTACATGTACACATTCTACCATCCCACTAGTAACTATGTCTCTTTGCATGCATGACTCAATTGGACATGTATGTGAACTTGATGTTAGATGCATTATCTTTCAGTTGACTCATGAAACACAGAAATAATGCATGCTCCACCCAGAAAAGTAAGCCACACTCTCTCTTGTACACGCTGAGCGCAGGAATAAGTTTTTCTTTACTGACTCAGCTAAACTACTCAAAGCTGCTTCACTATTTACCTGAAGAAAATGCCCCATACTTTCCTGCATGGACATTTCAACAATGGGCAACCACACTCAGGATAATGCAGCTATCACACATACATGTATGCTCTCCTAGAATAATTCAAGCCCAAACCTCTGTGAGCTTTCATTTTGGCATTTCTTCAGGTGCAGTCACCACTGAAGCATGAGTGTGAACCATTTGCCAAACAATCCTACAAAAAGGGACAGGAACACCCATTCTGAGACTCAGATCAGAACAAAAAACTTTGAGAGTGCTGGAAATATCAACTCCTCGCCAACAATACTTTTGATAATAACTGCCAATGTCTTTTGTGAAAATATATGTATACAGTCCTCACCTGCCTTTTGTGACCTCTACTGATTACTTACCATAAGTCAATTGTAAGATTTGCATAAATCAATGTTTAACACTTTAAAGTTAAAACACATAAAATAACAGAAAAAAGCTGTTTAAGTTTCAAAACAGAATTTGACTTTTTTAGAAATTGATTTTTCAAAAACCAATAATGTCTTTTGAGGGAAAATCTGATGACATTGTCTCCAGTCAGAACTAAGGCATAAATAAAAATAATAAATAGTAATGAAAGTTGTGGCATCATCTTTGCTAAAAAGCTACTTGGTGGGCCACTGCCACCTGAAGTTCTCTTTTTCGGGGTTGTGATGCCACAGATATCAATAACAATAAATTATTACTGGAACTCCATGTGGCTGACTTCAACAGATCTTTTTAATCAAGCTGGTTTGACGAAGAGTAATTTTAGCTCCAGACCATCCAATCTGGGAAAACTTGCCTCCTTACTCATGTAATCAAGCTGATATCTTAGATGACATCTTCATCTTAGATATCATGCTTGATGTTGGCTGAAAAAGCAAGATGACCTTGCCAATAAAGTGGCTTTTAGAAAGGTCCTAGCCATTACATGGCAAAATGCCTTCCATAAATTTTCAGCTCTTATTTCCTTTTCCCATCCCCTTACATTACAGCACCTTTATGGCATACAGAAATCACTGTACATGTCCTGCTGTACACCGGTGCCCCTCTACATATCATATAAGCTATACACGTAACATCTATGGCAGCCCACTATCATACCACATAACGGCTCTTTGCCACAGATCCTGTTTTGGACATCGTGTCTGCGTGGGCCTGTGGTAAAAACAAGAAAAACCAGTGCACCACTGAGAGTAGCAACAAGAGATGATTTGGCTTGACAAAGCAATGAGATCCTTTTGGGATAAGATGTCAGTAACCTATGCTGGTTCATGTGGCATGGCAAACACAACCAACCTATTTCTATTAGAATATTAACTGAGCACTGAGTAACTGTAAATTTAAGTTGTCATTACAAGTGAGGAATGCCATCACCTTAGACTGCCTTCAGTCAATGCTGCAAACTCATATTTTCCACAATGCTTTCAATTTGCAATGCATTGTATTCTAATCATTTCATTCATTTAATATAATTAACATTCTTCGTGGTTTCTCCTGGTACTGCGTTGCATCAATTAAAAAATTTTGGACACTTTTTAAGCTCCTTTTTGTCACTGAAATGTATATTTGAGCATATTTTGTATGAAAGTTGCACTCAACCCATTTTCCTTTTGAAATGGTTAACCACCACCTTCTTTTCTTTGCCGGTGTGGGGCTCCTTTGAGCACAAAACCAAAACAGTGGAACGCCGCTATAACGAACACAATGGGGTCCACGCTAAATGTTCGATACAGCGGTCATTCGGTATAGCAAAATTTACTGCCGAACGTTTTGTTGCCATGTTGAATAGCGCCCTCTTTAGTCTAACTGAAGTGCACCCTCTTCTGATACTATGGTTCTCTGTTTTTGTGATGTTTTGCCGTGATTTCACGTTTAAGGTTTCTAAAAATATATCTTTTTTGTTTGTTTTTTATTAAATCTTAAGTTGCAAAATCGATTTCAAGTTTATCCTAAAAGTCGTATTAAAGCTACCTCTCAGGATTGATCTCTGAGGTGAATTTCAGTGGCTTGTGTATCTTCGGCGCCCTCTTTAGACTACTGTTAGTGCAATACCACACTGCGCTTGCAGTTTTCTTCCACAGCCACACTGTCACTTTCAATACTTATTCACTATTAAACAGCTTGAGCAAAGATGCCAATTTTGTAATGCATTAACCCTAACCCTTCCTAACCACACAGGATTCAACACCAGCAAAATGTGTGAGTTTGTGGCACTGGGTACTGGTAGCTTACTATCTGGTGTTTAATTTTATTTGAATGTGTACTTTGGGCCTGCACATACGTGTACCCTGTTGAATTTGACTGAATGGGCACTGTGGCCCTCTCACTTTTTACCATGAAGAATGTCAGTGAGTATGTATTTTTTAAGATTATGTAATGATAGAAAGCTTCCCATTGAAATGGTCAGTATGTAATATGTAATATTATGTAATAATTACCATAACAAGGAAAATCTTCCGTGTTTCTGACCACAATGATCCCAGCAGTTGGGGATGGATATGCAGCATGATGGTGTGTGAGTTTGAATAGTTTCAGCCAGTCCATTCTCTTTGTACCGAGCAATAAGCCTGCTGTACCCAATCAAACAAAATTACACAGGTAAAGACCTGTTGGAGTTTGTGTGATTGGGTACTGTTGCAGCAGGAGGTACTTTTGAAGTCTGTGGGATTGGGTACTGTGAGGTAAGAGTTTCTTTCCAAGGTGTTGAAGTTTGGGTGATTGGGGAAGGTTAGGTCCAGCAACCCTTGGGTGGTTAGGGTTACTTGAATTTGAAATCTGTTTTTTCAATGGTTTCCTTTTGCACCTTACACACTTTTTTTCATCACAAATCAATGACTTTCCATGTGCGGCTTGCAAGTGCATCTTTATATGCCTTGTGCCACTATGGAAAACATCTCAATGTCTGTAATACACACAAGACATTAATGGTGAACTTCCAAAGCATCATCACAAGCAAACTCAGGGTGGATAAATTCCTATTATGTTTCCATTTACTTTTCTGACAACTTTGAATGATGTCAAGTGACACTCAAGGCATCAAAAAGTATTTTGAATTTTGTATGCATTAAAACACACAAGGTAAAAAATGAACTTGTGTCACTTAATGACAAATGTTCAATTGAGTGGCTAAGGACCAAAATGAATTTTAAATTTGACTCACCTCATATGATATTAATGTCTTAGGTGGTAGATGAAGAACTTCCTTGAATCCACGCCTATAAAAACATTCAATCAAAAACACTTAAAACAAAGGTAACTGCATTTGATTCTGCAGATTATTTTTTAAAATACAAGTCAACTAAAAAGTTGATTTTGAGCTACATGTAGATTTGAACTTGTGATTGTCTCATACAAACATTCACCACATCTTTTCCTGAGAGGGGCATCCCCCTTCAAGTTCTGATTGCTGGATATTGCCTCTAGAACCCCAAACATCACAGTTTGTTTCTTCTGTGACCTGTGACTGGATCTCAAGCTTCTGTTAAGCTGATCCAGCCATCACTACTGCTGTACTCTTTCACATGCAGGAGTCAAAATTAATGGTGGTCCACTGGCCCGAGGCCAGTACAAAAGTCAGCGGACCAGCTGATTTAATAAAACTGGTGGTCCGGTGGGCCAGTACAATTATGTATTTGGTAAATTTAATAAAATATAGAAGAACTGAAAAAAAAGATCTGTGTACATATTACTCGAATCAGTAGTGTGGTGGATCTGGATATATTTTCGCCTGCTGTGTGTACCTGCATGTACCTGTAGCTGCGCAACATAAGACTGATCCGAACTGTAGTATTGCCATGCATAGCACCAAGCGCTGGGCTAATCTAGAGTGTTTTCGAAACAAGTGGATTCAGCTCAGACTTCGGTTTCTCTGGTTCAAGTCTGAGCTTGAACACATGGTTTTGAACACTGTTTAAATGAAAATGGGAAGTCCCACCCCTTTGGATGCAGTCACACATGACGGCATTCCAACTCCAGAGTCAGTCCCATCCGCCTAATTCCACTTTAACAAAAAAAAATCTGGGTGCCCATTGTCGGTTGGCTTTGATGTTTGCAGCCACTTTTGCTTTTGATTCTGGCAGATAGGTGGTTTTGCAAGTAGGATTGGGCCGGAGAATATGAGGGCCTTGCCGCGATCTGAATAATGTTCTCACTGTTATGGCTGTATTTCTGTTTGCTGTGACCAGGTGCAAATGTCTGCTGTTTTTTGTGGAGGTTTTAGCAGTTCTATTTTTTTTCCCATTTAAACAGACGTTTGCCATCTGTTCTGTACACATGTGATTTTTTTCCACATGAAATATTTTACAAGGTTAAGCAATAATCAGAGATTGATCATTTTCCCCTATTTATGAAGGTATGTCTTTCTCATAGATCTGTTTTCTGTCCAAATCATGTCGGTTAAAACAAACAATACGATTGTGTTTCAGATGGATTTAATACAACTTCAAACATTTTCTTATTTTTCTGACATCGGAGGAAATGATGTACAGTAGTCGCCAGACTTCATCTATAAAATCAAAGATACAAGGAGCACATGTCACGACTGTTATATTGATAAAAATGCTAATGTTAGATAGCAGGTGTTAGAAATGAAATCTACGATCCCAACTAGAATTTGGAACCAAAATATTAGGAACTTGAAAGAAAAATCGAGACTGGCCTTTAGCATTGAAATTTAAAAAAATGGTCATATTCAAAAGAAAGTTACACAGTCGCTGATGTCTGACTGATTTTTGACATCCATGTTTGGCTTGAATAATTACTGCAAGAATCCTTGTAATGATTGTCACAATAGAAAGGTAATAAATTTGCAGGCTTACTTCAGCTCTTGACCGATTCCAAGCAAAACTTACCGCTTTGATGTTGTGGACGGACAATAAAATTTTGGTAACTCGAAGTCACCCAACGAAATTAAACCTTACTTCGGAATGTAAGGGCAACAAAATAATAGTATTCCTATTACACTGAAAGCATAATAGGTTGGGTAGAAGGGAAGTATTTTTTTCTTCTGAAGTGTTTGGGTAAAACATTTAGGATGGGAATTTTTCTTAATTCAAAAGTAATTTTGATGTTTTTCATGAAAATTGTTCGGCTATGTAAGAAAGGTTTTGATTCAAATATGACAAGCAGCAAAAACTAGAATGTAATATCTACGGCCAAGTCGAGGTTTGTAGAGTTAGCTGGCACATTTCCCACCTGATCTGACCACGTTTTCAAAATTTCAATTCTTTGGTACAACAAAGAATGCATATCGCATCCCTGGCACTTGGAATTTCCAGGCGTGGACTGTGTTGAATGCCTGTCTATGATGTATTCCATCCACTGTTTTTTCCCCGCAGATTTGTAACTTGAGGATTGATGATGACAAAGATTGTATCCAAGTCAGAGCCTCTTTGAACAATTATACATTTGTGTTGCAGTGATATTTCGACGAGTTAATGTCCAGAAAATGTTTGAAAGCTTGTACTAAACGATGCACACAGGGCATGTAAAAACCACGCTTCTTGCGCCCTGCTCCAGTTGTGAAACCCTGCTTCAGCAAAAGCCAAAATGAACTAACCTTATTCAAGTGGTAAATTCGTGTGTGCTAAAGTGAGTTATAGTGAAGATTGTTAGTCACTACCTCCGCTCACAAAGAAACGGCTGTAATGAGTCCCACTGACTCCTACATGAATACATGACCGTGTGGCCCAAGGATAAGACAAAAGGCTTCCACTTTGAGCCAGGCCGCAGCTACCGGAAGCTACATGTACAGATCACTGTACGCACGTACATGTACAGTAGATTCTTGTTCAGTGTCCGAAAACGAAAGGAGACGTGGAAAGTTTGGCCTTGCGGTTGCGTTGTCAGAAAAAGAAAAATCGTTAGAAAGCAGAAGATGAGGAAAAACTGGCCTGTTGATGGCAAAAAAGCAGAAAATAAAATTCAGCATACGCAACAAAATAAAGGGAAAATTTCACACCCCTGAAATAAGCACAAGAGTTGGAAACAGTTTTTGTTATATTTCTTTTTCAATAAAAAGATTTTGGGTCGGCACGATTTGCAAGGTTGGGCGGGTAAGTGGAAGCACAAATATTATTTTGTATGGCATAATGGTTGTAAATGTGATGTCAATGTCAAAAAGATCTCTCGGTTTACGATTACTGAAATACATTATGATGCGTCTAGAATAATAAACTTCACTGTCATATGAAAACATATATTAAATGTACATGAGATAAAAAGCAATTGAAAGCATCGAGCTAGGGATGTTTTTTCAAGACTTTCAATTGCCATGGACGTGGACGAAGCTAACAGCATGCATATGTAGACTTGTGTGTACAGGTCTGCAAGAATTCATTCGCCCACCATGGCGTAGCCGCCTGTGCGCGAGATGGTCGCCGAAGAAGCATGATGTCATGAGGGTATATTGTGACTCGATAGGTATGTCTTGCAAAATGTACGTCATGTCAGCACACAATCTAGTTGGTGGGCACGCTTATTCTTTTAGAAGCAATATGAATAATTCAGTGTTGGGCGAATAGTTGGGCTCTTGAGAAGAGAGAATAGTTAAGCAAACGTATCTTGGGTGTATTTTTTATCAGATTTGGGAAGGGATTTTTCCTAGCGTTGCTACAATCAGTGCAAAAAAAATAATTGATTTTTGACATGTGCTCTACGCTATTCAATGACGACAGGAAACTGGCGAAGGATGCCCGCATTTCGCGATATGTAAGCGTACGTGATGCATCTGGAGGAGGGTGCTAAACCTCGCTGCAGTAGGAAACGAGGATGAAAGAGCAGTACAACCTCAAATTAAATTCATGAACACAGAAAATACAAACAGGCAACAGATCAATTTTTTCATGAACTTGCAAAAATTTTGTAATGTGGCAGTGTTTTTCGACTTGAACCAGCTGGGATACGTTCAAAGACTGGTTAACACATTTCCACCATGTCTTCTTTGGCGATGGTTGGGCACGGCGGGAACTAGTGCAATATTGCTTCAATTGCATTGCGCACATGTTTTCAACACTGTGATTCGTACAACACTCGTTATTAATGGGTCTTCAACAATGGTTTTTCAGGCAACTGAGTCACAAAAACCTTTCATTGTAACAAGAATTTCCTACAATGCGATTTCACTGTAACAGATTTTCTCCCTGTAGAAACGTAAACATTTTAGCCGGGACCACAGATGCATGTTTGTTATAACCCAAATTTTGTTACAGCCTGTTCGTAATAACAAGCGGCAGTTGCATTATTTACGCACTGTGCATGTAAGTTATACACGTACAGGTACTTTGGCAAGGTAGGCTGCAGCATGGTAATCGTACTGCATTGCATTTTTGGGGATCACGCAGACGCCGCTGTGGCAAGGGGAGGGCTGGGACAAATAATACATGAGCTGCAATATTTCTGGCTGTCGGTCGCAATCACTTAGAGCACTGTGGAAAATGTAGGCCTAGATGGACAAAACAGTTTTAAATTCCTCTTTTCATAAAAAGGGCTCTGCAGCCTAATTTCCTGAGATGATGCAGAAAAGCTGGCCCTGGAAACTGCTATTTTTCAAGAGACATCGCGGCAATTGAAGGCCATCGATCAATGGCACGGCTACGTGGCTGTCATGAAATTCCTTTCATGTAAAATTACCACTTTAAGAAGTTTTTCCAAGAACTTTGGCAAGTGTTTTCCCTGAAAATTAGAAACAGTGTCTCTTTTTAAAACCTGCGACAAAAGAAGCCTATATCTGCCCATTGTGCCTTTACATCGGTTACTAGTGTTGATGTCTCCTCGAACACGTACAAAACAGGCATGAACACGCGTACATGTATATTCTTTTTCTCATCTGCCCCCCTTTCACTCTTACCATTGCTGGCTCCTCAAAGGAATTCTTCAACTTAATCCTTTTGAGTAAACAATAAACCATGGACAAAAGCCTGCCTGGAATGAGCTCTTTGTGGCTAGGCAGGTTGTTCAGCTAGGACAATGGAAACCCCCTGATAAATGATTGTCAGGCTTGGCTTTTGTTAGTAGATTAAAGACTAACAAAAGGGGTTCAAAGGCTGCATGGCCTCAGCAATGACCAGTTTTCGAAAGGCTTGGCTGCGTCAGGGTTTCGCCGTACTTATCCACTCGTTTCGTAAGTGCCCCTAGTCTTGACTGCACCAAGTTATCCAGTATATTAACATGTAGGCCCCCTAACAAGGATTGCTCACTGCAGCTGCATGTGCAGTTCCGGTAGGACCAAAACTTTCAGCAGGACCAGTGGAAACTTTGAAGTACTGGTCCTGCTGGCTACCAAAAAAAACCCTACTATGACAGGTCCCCCACCCAAGCTTGATTTTAACCCAAGTCTCCTAATCAATACAATTCCAACTACAGTCCTGTCCTATAAGCCTGGTGTCTCTCCAGACATGGTCTCTCTGACTCACCCAATCTTCATGATGCCTTCCTCCTTCTTATAGTTGCCTGTCCACACAGCAATCTTGTTACCCTTGCTCCGGACATTGATGACACCTCCATTTACCAATTCACTTTCATCGTCGCACGACTCTCCGATGAGGAACAACAGCTAGAGATAACGGTGGTGACAATTTGCACACTTGAAAAAGTCTTTTGGAAAACACATCACTTCCTCATTATACATGTTCATGCTCTCAATTTTTATTTTGCAGTCTGTTTATAGGCTTAGACTAGATACGTTCTAAAGACCAATATGTTTGATATATAGTCTGACATAAGACAACATTCATCACCTGTCATCTTTTATCATTGTTAAATAATAATACTTATGTATTTATATTATGCATTCAAGTGCTGACAGACTGTCAATGTACTTCACACCTCATTATCCCTGCTCACAGGGCTAAGAAACAATCTTATAATCATCTCAACTCCCTGGGGAGTATGCTACCAGGTTTATCAACCACAATATCCCTCTCTGCCTTCACAGGTACCCATTTATACTCTGGGGGGAAAAGAGGCAAGACGGACTTAACTGATTTGCCTGAGGACACAACATGAGCTCTACATCAAGATTTGAACCCTAACCCTGCAATAGGAAGATAAGAACCCTAACCACTAGACCACTCCAAAACAATAAACAAAGAATGATTGGACTGATTAGACCTGTTACATGTGTAACTCCTCATTGGACATCTTTTCTCTGATGCTTAAAATGCCGTCTTGAAAATTTGACACACCCTTCTTGCAAAATTCCCTTTCATCAAAAACAGTCTGCCATAAATGTTGTACTTTCCCACTGATGTATACTTCATGCATGGAGGCTGACACGTGTGAGAACATAACTACATGTATAAATGACCATATGCATGTAAAAATAAAGCCCCTCATTTGATTGAATTAAATCTTAAGAGGTACTCACAATCAATGTCTTTACACACATACCACATTTTTAACAGATTGGTCATAAGACAGCCAAGTTCTTGTAAAGAAGAATTCTCCCACCCAGCTAGGGAATGCCCAAGTAAGGGGGCCATTTCATTGGTTATGTGTGCTTGAAATTTTTATAGCCTAGATTTTGTTTAAAAACCAACTCCAACTGTTTCAAAAGTTTTGAAAATAAACTCTTATTGCGTTTAGTGTTTAATAAATCACATATTCATTACCAAATCATGTCTGTACTGCATCTGTATTTTTTGTAATTATGCCAAAACTTTGAACACTGTCTGAGTTTTATGAAAAATTTCCACAATCTGACCGCTGTAAGCGCTGTAGAGAAACAAAATTTGTATAATGTAATACCGAGAAAAGATTGAAACTGGTATCTGTGGTACAACTGGTTGTGCTATAAACGTACATACATTTTGTATACTGTAAATGAAAATGGAGCTACATGTGCGAGCAGATCGATCTGTGTGCAGGTTCTACTGTGCCGCATTATCTCTTTTCGGTCGAGAGTTTGTGCTCCTTTCTTCATGACTTACAATAATGCCCAAATCGTGCGTCTTGGGCATTATTTCTGTGAAATGAAATTTTTCAAGTTTCCGAAGAATGAGAGCATTCTTCAAGTTCATACTGTCGTCCGCAGCTATGTGTGCTATAGATGCATATAGAGCGCACTGTTGTATTTCCTCTCCACAGTAATACATCACAGAAATCAATATTCATTAGATGCTAATGAATCATGACGTCACGCTCCTTTTCATGAAAGCGGAACTCTCACTAACAAAATGCCTACAAAATGCATTTCTTTTGACACGACAAATGAACACAAAAAGGCGGTTTTGACTTTTCTTAGTTTATTAGACATACATGTAGCCCTTCAAATTGGGACATCGGTACTAAATAAAATTGAAATCACTGGAGTTGTTCTTTAATTCTTATGTATTGCATCCATGCTGGCACTTACCGATTCCAACCAGAATCTGTCTACATCCTGGGGTTTTGGCCGACCCAGATTCACCAGCCAACGACCACCAGCTTTATTCTTGCCATCCTCCCACATGGGTTTGATACCATCCTGCAAAAGATGACATCCCACAAGAAATGTTCAACCTTTAGGCTGGCTTTTTTATTCATCAATATCATTGTAACCACTTCCTGTTGGGGCAGTTATCAATGTTGACGATGCTGGGCTGGGATATTTATCCTTTTTTTGTGTTTTCAAAATTCTTTAAAAATTCCTATCTTCATTTACTGGACACTTACAAACACACGAAGGACTGTCTTGTGACCACTCTGGTGACCACTGTGGCCTGACAGACAAAATCTATTGACACCTGAGTATTTCAGAGTATTTTAGAGTATTTTTGTTCACAAATCTGGCTCAGTGTGCTGCTGATCTCTTTTCAATGGGGGCCAGATTAGCATGCAGTGGTGCTGTGTGGCTCATCGCTGTGGTGGTGGAGCGCTTTAGTGCCTGGTGGTAATCTGCTTGCTCTAAATGCCCCAAACCATGGTATATGGTTTCAAAACAAGGCTGGATTATCTCCACTTTTGAGAGTGAAAAAATGTCGGTAATTCCCAGCAGCCGGTCTTTTGTTCCGGGTACGGTCTTTTGTTACAAGGCCCTGTTCCCGTTGTCCGAGTTCGGAGACCCCAGCCATGCATATAAAGCATACCTGTCCGGATCTGGAATCCCCGGCAGGGAGTGGTTAATGTGTAATTTGGCCCTTTGTAGGCATTATGGGTTTTTTGCGCACTTGAATTTTGCTGTGTAAGATGCCTAAATACTGGTATGTCTGTAGCAAGGTATCCACAGGGATAGTGATAAGCTACACAGTTATAGCAAAACTGAAGTACATGCACCACAGCTAACCTGTTTATAGCCCATCATGCCGACAGAGCCCATAATGAGTCCTGTATACTCTCACAGTACGTTTACTCTGCATTCAACACTTATGTTCACAAGTGTTGGCTCTCTATCTTAGTTACTGAACTGCATGTTCTGAAAGAGGGTCTGGAGGGGAGTCTCTGTAGTCCACCTGAAGAGCTGTCCCCAGGCATCCCAGCCACCAAGCTACATATATTGTGACTTGCAGACACAGCACAAGTACACCAAGGCATCTGTGGCATTAATCACCAGCATCAATCTTGCAAGATCCCCAAGTATTCCTTTGCATTACATTTCTTCTATTGAAGTTTTGCTCTCCACTTTTTGTCAACCGGCAACACAACATGACGGACTCCTGTTCTCCCACCTTGGAACGACTCATCGCAACTCATCTCTACATCTAGAACTTTGGTGCCATTTTTTTCCTTGAGCTCAAAGTGTACTCTGACTTAACAGGATCCTGCATTTTCTGTATATCTCTTATTTTAACTTATGGCCATTTGAATTGGTGTTCTCTGGATTCACTTCACACATGTATATCTCATATTGATTGGCTTGTTTATTCCCTCCAATAAAGCAAAATCCTGAATTGTGTGAGGTCAAGAGTTTATTCAAAAGGGAATTGAATTAATACGAAATTTGGTTCCTGCTATTTTGAAATGTAACCCACGGGTTACATAGGTAATTAGGAAAGTAATTTTCTGGTAGCACTTGAATAAACCAACCTTAAATAGTGAATAGTCACATCCGGATTGAAGTTTGCTCGCACACTGAATATGGTTAAACAACCTAAAGGGCAAAACAGTAGAAAGCAAACATAAACATTGTTTATTAGTCAAGCAAATATACATAATACAAAATTGATATTGATTACTACCCTCACAATCCTCTCTAGAAATATCCGTCTCTGTACCGTTATCTTCTATTCTAAAGAAGTCTTCATCCATTGTGTGTTCATTCTGTGTTCTAAAAACTGGAACATTTAAACCGCAATTCAAAGCACCGGTAACTTATACATGTAGTTGTGTCTTACATTTCCAAAATCTAAAACCATAACCCTTTCAGTTTGATTCAGAATCTGTGACATTTTGAACGATTCTGCAGGATTGAAGAAAAGAAGAATTTAGCCAAGACCACCTTACGCAGGGCTCAATGCCTCTTCAAAATAAAACAATGAACCATTGTTTTCTGCCAAGTACAGGATTTTTAAAAGTTAGAGTAACAGTAGTGCAACCTAGTGTTGGACTTTGGCAGTATGGAGACAATACTTTCATGACCAGAGGACATGATTCACACATAACATACATGTAACCCTACCAGTAAAATAAACATTTGGAAAGGTGACATATTGACTTACGCCCAGAAGTCTTCCACTGTGTCAAACGAGGTTATGATTCTTAAGTTATCTGCCCAGGATTTGGACTTGTCGTTTTTGAAGAACCAGAGGGCCCACTTGTTCTGCAAGGGATGTTTGATGACTTCCTGTGGACCAACAACTTCCTTGCTCTGAGTTGGAGTTTCGTTCTCACCTTCGGATTTTGTTGTTTTACAATCGTGAGGTTTCTCCTGTCATCAAAGTAAACAGAGACATCTTTTACCTTGTGCTTTCCACTGGTTTCCACTGAAAACAAAACGCTACAAACCTGGATCAAAACAATCCCCAGTGTGGATTACCTTTTCCTAATTTTCACCACAGGCCATTCCTGCCCTTCACGACACCAGTACATGGCTCATTATTCTTAGTCCAAAATGATCCTTCCAAATCTTCCATGGAAGGCAAAGTAGAGCCACTTCTTCTTTGCATGTGGCACGATGCCCCTTGAAAATTCAAAGAGTGAGCCACTAGTTTCATGATTAAGAATGGTTCCTTACAAAAACATGCTTGTGGAATTCCATGAACAAATGTTGTTTCCAAGCTGCATATCTTTAACAAGTTGGCAAAAGTTCACGTCTGGAAATAAAGCTAACCTATACCCTCCAAAATCTGGTTCTGCTCCAGGCTTCCTGACTGACCCTGTACTATTTTGACAGTGCAATCCTGACTTTTTTTGAGAGGGGGGAGGGAACCTCAGAAAATGTGAAATTGAAAATAAAGAAAAAATGTGTTGGATTGATTGAAGTCCTTGACTACTAATGAAGTTTTGATGTGGTGTAAAAATTTCAACAGACTAATTTACACATGCAACTAGAACCAATACAAAACTATGCCAGGGACATAATTCATAACATACATGTACTTTACCAAGGCTCTATGCATCCATGCACGTACATGTATACATGTATGTACACAGCGAGCACATTCACCAAAGCTACCACTCATTCTAAATCACTGATTATCCAACAAATACAGTCAGGCTCTTTTGGACGAGGAACAAGAGCATGGTGACTTTGAAGAACGTTAAGCAAATCACGTTATGTATGCTACTTGGGATAAGGAGTGAAATCATTGCTGCACAGGTGCATGACTCAATCCCAACACCCCGTGGCTAGGCTTGGAAAGTATTCCAGCACTACCGAGAGTGGTAATTACATGTGCATGTACAGGTGCATGTACTTGTATTTTCAATATCGAAGCATACTGACTGATGATCCATAAATAACAAAATATCGGCAAACTCAGTATGGAATTTCAATACTGCAGTATTCTTGCTACTGTTTTCAGAATGATGCTGAACCCTTTCAAAAAAAAGAAAACTACCATATTGTTGTACACATGTATTTAATCTCATTATGAGTAATCCTGTATCATGTCGTCACAGCAGAGAAATAAGATGCAGTTGTCCAGCTTGACTTAGTAACATTAAAACTTGTAACTTTGATCGTTATCAAAGATAATATAGCACTGAATAGTAAGTGCCACTATATGATATTTCATCACGATCAAGGTGTAAATATAAATTTATCTCAAATCATGTCTACTGTACCTCATCAGAAATCACAGACTGGGGATTTTAGAATCACAATGAATATTTTGCCGACTAGCAGAAGTAGCATACCGGTAGTGTGTAACCACTAAAATAGATACTCCCAGATGTAGGCAACACTATGCTGCTTTTACAGTTTCATGAATTGAAAGGGATGAAAAAATCACTGTACATGTATTGTTAGCATTAGTGCATTGCGGGATGCAGGATTGTCCCATGTGCAACCCATGTCTAATGCATATACATTGTAAATGAAGAAATATGATAGGAATTTTAGGAGAAATCTGAAGTGCAACATACATGTACATGTACAAGGTATTTTTGAATGCACAAATCCAAGCCGCAGCTTACTGTACCAGGTAAGAACCCCAAAACCTGAAAAATTTAAAAATGCTTTTGAGTTTATTTTTCATTTGTGTGGTCATGGTGGTCCTGTCTTTAGCCAACCACAACAAAACCACAAAGACTAGATATAGCTGACTATACTGGAAACCAGGCAACTGTTCGTTTGTGCAGCACATACACAGAACAAGTGGGAATGTGTACCTGGCTAGGTTCTTCAGTAGTAACCTGCACATACGTGTACCGGTACATGGTCTGATGGGTGATTATGTCAGTCAGCATTGGACTACTGACTAGCATTATCCCGGGTACATGTAGACGGCCAGTCTTCATTACATAATGACTGATGTCCAGGTTCCAAGACTTTTGTAAAACATGACCAATAATCTGGAATAATTTCTTCTTGGTTTGCTATGTTGAAGAAACTAATTCACGTTTACCTGTTCTTAACTTTCTTACCATATCTACCCAGCTGGGGGTTAAGGAGTTCCAGAAAGAACCATGTACTGCAAAATCGAGGAAAATACACTCTGAGACAACATTACAGATTTTTGCGGTTGGAGACGTATTTCATCTGTTCTCAAACTGTGAACTGCATGTACAAGAATCAAAGCTGCATGCATGCACTAAGCGTGTGCAAATTCTAATGAAGAACAGTAACACAGAGAATGGCTAACCCCCACCAATGTCAAAAATCCAGTTTCATTTTTGTTGAGTTGACTGGTAACACGCTATTGGTACATGTACCAACTAAAGATGTACCGGTATACATATGTGTATATTTTGTTAAGCTTTACATTTGGGTTCATAAAAAATGCAAAACAACCTTTTTTTAAAATTTTATATGAATGACCTCGATCACCACTGCCAGCTCCATAAGTATGCAGGGAGCTTGTAATGGGAATAACGGTTATCAACAATCTTTCTCTGAAGTGCTTAATTTTTTCATATGTGTAGTTTTTATTAATATGTAAATACACAATATTGCAGAGATGTAATTTTCATTAAGTGAAACAGTAACAAATTTTGATGAATGAGGAACAAAAAGGAGGATTACATTGTGGGAATGATGATTGTGATGAACAGCCATGTTGAACTGCCGCCGCGCACTCACACCCGGGCGGTGGCCATTCAGAAAATCACAGTGCACTTTATTGCTCAGCGATCAAATGCGCTCACATTCACAATCTAAACCTCAATCTTTCTAAGGTGTTTCTGACCCACATTTTTCAAAAATAGTAGCTTTTGGTAGATGTAGCCCCTCAAATGCCACTTGAAATCATGTTTGTTTTTAGCAGACCAAACTCCCAGAAAACTTCACATTTTTTCATGGAACTTTCAATGAGGAATTCTGGCAACTCAAACCCTATCCAAAATCGATAAAAATGTGCTCCCTGGGGCTTGAAATCAATTTTACTGCATCACGTCTAAAGAGAGCCAGGTAACTATGTTTTTTGCAAAAAAATGATCCATGCGCACAATGCCTGCGCAGTAGCCCATTTTGGTCCCTAATAAAAAAGGTAGGCCTATTAAGTGATAGTGTTATCCATAGTTTGTGCATGTACTTCAAGAACTATGAGGTTTACAGACAAATCTTACAGAGAGTGATGTATAAACTTCCATTAACACATTGAGGTTGTTTTGATTGTGCCAACTTACTTCGCCATTAAAGCTATTTGTGCAACAAAATTTCATACTGGTTCATGCCTTCTTAGTGAAGTTAGGTGTCTGATAGGGAGATTTATTCACCTTATATCCTCATTAAAATGGTGACAGTCATGAGCATTTTGCCCTATCGACACTACAGAAAATCAGCAGCATCTATTCTCAATAACTGTCAGCTGTGTGACATCATGACCAATTGCAATACAGCTCCTGTCTTTAACTGTTTCGGCAAGTTACCTGAAAGAGCTTTTCGTTTTTCTTCAGAATTTTTTTTGCTTTTTCGCAATTTTAGCCTTTCTGTTCGTCGGGATTGTTTTGGGGGTTTTTCTTTTTTTGGCCAAATGCCACAAACTTTGCACGTTTTTCTGTACAGCACTTTTTGCAATTAATCTTTGTCGCACAGCATTCAAAGTTGGCACAGGCATTATTGCATAGATGTATGCCAAAGAATAACATCACGATGACGTCATCGTGGGTCACATGACGTCATCTTTGTCGCACAGCATTCAAAGTTGGCACAGGCATTATTGCATAGATGTATGCCAAAGAATAACATCACGATGACGTCATCGTGGGTCACATGACGTCATCACAAAGTCCATTATTTCAGAGCCCTACCGGTATATGTACAGAATGGTATACATGTCCGAGTGGGTTGAAACTTGGTATGTTATTAGACCAGGATGTGGTCTAGATTAAATTTGAGATGACGTCATCGCGACATCATCTTGCGATTTTATACATAAATTTAAACTTTTAATATATTTTCAAACTTTTGCAATATCTCACTAACACAATACGATAAATTAATTTTTTTTGTATTAGGTTCGTTGAGCAATACATAAATGTACAAAATTTGGAAAAAGTGTGACATCATGACGACGTCATAAAAAAGGTTTTTTTTAAACACTCAAAAAGGAAGGTCCAATTGTCAACGAAATTGGTAGGTACATGTAGGTAGATATGGTATGTTCTGTTGCAAACAGACATAAAACCTCTCGTTTCTTCTTCTTCTCCTTGTTCTTCTGCCCAAACCCTGTTTGTTTCTGCGCAGCACTTTAGTCCCTTTGCAAGTTCGTATCTTCACCCCGAGAAAATTTTAAGTTTATAGTTTTTTTCAAGAGAAGAACCCCGCATGATATTATTATTAATTACCATTTCAACAGATTTAATTTTATTTCAGTTAGAATGAAAGTGTGAAAAGAAAAACAGAAATTTCGAAAATTAGTGCTAATTCCAATAGAAAGCTTATGCATGTTAAATATTGAAAATGATAGAAAAATTAATGAGAGCAGACTAATAAACCTCAGATTCTCAGAGAGTTATCTGGACATCACTGCAAGGCATCACAATCCAATTTGACTTCATGCCAGTGTCTAAAATTTACAATCAGATTCAAGCTGCTTTATTTCCCCTTTCTGGCTGGCTGAATCAATTTTCTAAATAACTTTATTTTATTTAGGTATTTTTATTGTGGGGTTACTGGGTATTAAATTTTAACTGACCAAAAGTGTTAGGGTAGGACCATGGAGGAAGATTCTGCCTCATAAGTTAAACCATGGAGGAATAAAAACACTGAACACAGTTGTTATGCCAGCGCTAGTCAATGTACAAATGTACATGTATGTGGCCAGGAATTGCAACGAAACTTACACATAGACAGGGAGCCAGTCTATCTCTGCATGTGGAACCACAGAGTTGACTCAAGTCGGAGATTCCACTTGTGCTGTACGGCCTGTTATACAGTGCAGTACATGTATACTGCGCAACGGAAGTGGCGCTCTCACTGGTTTAATGAACTAACAGCTAGAGTCGTGTTTAATGCAAATACCAGTTTGCAGGTATTTTCATTGAATCTCTGATGGAATATCTTATACTTCCAGTGCAAATGTCTCATTTTTGTGCTGCTGAAACCAGTGGAACTTTCCAGGTTTGGGTTGTTCATATTTTACTCCACCACCAGCGTTCATATAGATTGATTTTACTGGAACGAGAATTCATTTCTGAAAGGATTCTCGCGTTCATCCGATGGTCTTGGGGGCAAAATGGAGGGTTTGCTGGTTGGGCCTCGGCAGGCCTGGGCGGCATGTGGGCAGGAAACTTGGATGGGATCTCAAGTCCTGCGTCCACTCCCAGATGTCATTTACTTGCTGTGCCAATCTTGTCAGCTTTGGGTCCTTTGGAAAAGGATTGGGAAGTAATATCTTTAAAATGAACTTGTTGCCCCTTGAGTTACATTGTACGTACAATCCTTGAAAGTCAATCCTGAACAAGTACATAATACAATGTACATGTACCTGTATTTGGAAAGTGTGACATATAAAACCGGAGAAAGACAAAAGAACCAAGATAACAAGGGTCTTACTTAGCAACATCTTTCCTGGCTTGCCCAGGATGACAGCCTGTCCAATGTGCCAATGACAACCTCGTGGTGCAACAAAACCCAACGTCTGAGTGCATTACAGAATTTTAATTCCTTTCAGCCATTTTAGTGTTAATTTTTAAATTCATGCATTAAATGAATTTGTCAGAAGTGATTTGTTTTTTACAATTAACTCAATTCTTAACATCGTTGATTTTTTTCTCAAAGAATTCTACGATCCTCACCTGAACTGGATCAACTGCCAGACTTTCCTTTCCTGATCCTGCCAGATCTTCATCATGAGATCCCACCTGATCCATCTTGCCTGGATCAGCACGGTCCTTCATTTGTGGGACTCATTATATAGGGAGTCCATCAGTGGGGCATTCAGTGTTTAACCTTAACCCCCTAGGCCCTTTTACAAGGAACCATCCTGAATCCTCCAAAATCCTCAGATTTTCAACGTGAAATATTGCATTTAGCCCAAATCCTCCAAAATTTTTTGAAAATGTCATTTGGAGGTGTGCCTAACTGCCCAAATCCTTCAAAATCCTCCGGCAATTCCTATCATTATGTTGAGGCTGTGTGAATGGCACTTTCGAACTGTGCAGTTGATTCAAAAGAAATATTGGTCTGAATTTGTGCTTGACTAAGCACAAACAACGTAAGGTCTAATCCTCGACCTTCATGCATGGCATCCTTTGAAACCAGCTGTGCACTTTTGCCATACACCCTGAATCCTCCAAATTCTTCCACTCTGCAGAAAAGGATTTGGGAGGATTTGGGACGGTATGGGTTAATCGGTAGAGGGGGAGGGTCAAAATTTTATTCATTGGGACATTCAATCAGACAGCCTTCAGAATCTCTCCTTTATTAATGTGTTGGCCCTGAAAAGGACCGTTGGGCTTTGGTGGAGTTAGAAACCTGATGCTCGCCCTTTGTTCCTGATGTTTTCGGGAATGACCTTTTGGATGTGGTTGATGTACCTATGATGTCAAATCATGCACCAAGCATGATTTGACAGTTACTCTACATCTACACCTGAACTGATTCTGGAAGCCAAGTATTGGGGAAGATGAACCAGTAAAACTAATGTACATATTACAAGTGCATCTATAATCAAATGAAGCTTGCCCAATAAGCCATTCGATCGGTGGATTGCATTGTATGTTTAGGGTGTCACTAGGCGACCAATGCAAACAGGCGTAGATGGACAGACGACTCGCGGCAAAGAAAGAAGCGTGGGCACAATGCGCGACCATTGAGGCGAGTTAATGCACCTGGTAACACGATGGGCTCGGTGATTGGCCAGCTGAACGACATGAATGCCCAGTATTAACATGTGGGCATCACGTAGCAGATTTGTCATGTTTGCTGAGCAACAGTATTGGCAAGGCAACCGTGACGTTTAAACTTATAGCTACCTGATTGGTTATTAACCACAATATCCAAAACTCGGACAAAAAATTTTCCACAAAGCGACTTAATGGTCATGCACACACGGCAGTTTTACGTGTACTATTATTTCCAACTTTAAAGGGATGAGCAGAAAACTTTCTGTACTTGAGCCGCAATCTTTTCCAACATGGGACAGCAGAAGCAAGCTCCCTCTTAGCATTTTTTTTCATATGTCTTAGTGAACCAAATAAAATATGTGACCCGGTACATCGAAATCAGGAATAAGTGGCAAATTGAATTTTTGAGATATGTACCTGGTCAGAAAGAAAATTTCATAAGCTTTCAAATGGTACACATTACAAGTGTGGTGACAGTAAACCTTTCATAAATACCGTGACTTCCAAACATGCAGAAACCGCCAC
Source organism: Acanthaster planci (assembly GCF_001949145.1). Next base: position 333,590 of record NW_019091574.1, on the reverse strand, counting down.
ATCGTTTTTTTCAACATTTACCCCATCCCCACTTCGGCCATAATGTAAAACGCCCTCTGCGGCCCATTCCTGATTACGATGTAACGGGCCACATGTTTACTTGCATTAAAAACAAATTTAACGAATGGTACTGCCAATTTGTAAATGCAAACCCCATCATATTAAAAGGAAATACCGTCTCACTTTTAAAGAAATTACACAAAAATGTCGTCTTCAGATAGACTAACATTGGCTAATCAGGACAGCTGTCTCCAAAGCACAAAATAAATGCCGTGGAAAAAAATAAGTCTGACTTGCCACTTGCAAATTCTTTCCAAAAATAACCCCCACACCCCCAAGTTACAAAACCAAAAAGCAAAAACAAAAGTTGAAATATTTACAATAAGGAGGACACACAAAAAGAAGCAGCAATAATAATGGAGGTTGAGTAGCCAATTCTCACATGCCTTCATTTGTGAAATTCTTGCACAATGGACCTGCTTATTCACTTAGCTTGACACATTGCGACATGGCAGATTTTATTTCTCACCCAAAATACCGTATTAATTTTGCTACTTGGATTTTGAAAACCTAATCACTTTAATTTACATACATGGACATAAATTGCCATTGCTATAGCAGTGTTTATAATTGGGCTACAACACCCTGCTTCGATCAGGTGGTGACACAATTTCTGTGGAGATCACATTTAATGCTCGAGTAACCCGTGGTGATTGCCGTCCGGCTGCAGCACACGATAAAACTTGACACACACCCGACTTTGCTTGATCATTCTCACCACTTGCCAGATCTCACTCGATGGAAATTCTTCAAGGGAAGCTCATTTTCTTGAGGGACTCGCGAGTCCTTGAACCTCGATGGGTACTTACTTGAGATCACTGCTGTAATTGCGGTTACACGTATGTACATGCATGGCTACCCAATAAGAAGGAAGATGTTGGACAACTAACTGCAAGGTACCGGTAAATGTAAATAACAAGGTAATTTTGCGGTCAGAAGTCCTGCTGTTGGTATTGACACCCACAAGACACACAAGAGATGGCCAGGTCTGATTAAGGCAGTCATGAGCAAAGGGGGGGGGACCCATGCATGTAATAATGCAAATCGCTTACTGATCAACATCCATCATGTCCATATGTCCGGTCCCCTACTATAACATTCCTACTCCTATGTAGCCAAGTGATATCAAAAGCACTGAAACTTCCGACACCTTTTTTCCATGTATCAACACATGAACTGATGCACAATGAATATATTTTCCATTTTTAGATGACACAGAAGAATGTTCAGCAGCACATACAATGTACATGGAGAAAGTCTTTGGTGTCCCAGGTGTCGTCAATGGAAATGCAATTCGTACCAAGATTGCTCTACACAAGAACTTCCATCAAAATACCAAGGTTACCGGTATCTGAAAAACTGCAACCAATAGGACATGAGATGTACATGTATATGTGTACATGTACATGGCCCAACACTTTTTTTTTCAAGATTACCACAGAAATTATGAATACAAGTTTCGGAATTATGTGACGATTTCAGCATTCACAAGAGCCTAATATATTCAATGTGTTCCCATGTCTTCTTAAGTATGTCTGGAAATCTTCAGAGGAAAAAACTTCACCGATTTTATATAATGCACAATAGTAAAATGCCCTTAAGCACATAGTGTACATGTACAAATGCAGTTTTTCCCTTAATGTTTCATAAAGAGTAGGACAATTGAGCATTAAACTCTGATAATCCCTCAACCTCTTGACAAGGATTCAGTTTCAATATTTTTAATACATTTTCAACATACACTTACCTTCCACATTCAGGGTTTTGTGCTGCTGTGCACTTGCAGATTTGTCCATTTCAAATTCAATAGGCAATAAGGAGTTGTACTTTTGAAAGAATTGTGTGAAATTGTTGTTTGTATTATTTTTCTTCCCATCTTCGAAACCGACATTTCTTAGTTTGTGTATACAAATAGCCCTAACAGTCCCCAACCCTCTGATTTTAAAATTTCACATACACCCTAGACCGTCAGGGTTGATCAAATGCAAACACTACTGAAGCAGATCTTCGGTTGGGTTTCAAACCCTTATGAGAAAACTGAACTGCACCCTTACATGATGAACTTTAACATTTTGTAGTACATGTACGTACTACCTGATTGATACTTTTTGTACATTCCACTGGGATGAAGCAACAGTTACAGACACCGGTAGTCTATTAATTATACGAGCTTAAGGTACACAAAACAAATTAAGTGCGCATATTTGAAATAACTATGCATTACATCATTTGTTGCCCATTATGCTTTCTAGCCGGTCAGGGAAACACTGTGTTGTTATCTGCGATCCCAATCAAGGTCACTTTATTCCAAACATATTGAAGAGATATTGAATTTTGGTCTCGCGTACAAACCGAACTGAAAGCTTCTGCAGGATTTTGTAAGTTAAAGTTGCATATGTATTACCAAGAGTGTCAGGTGCCCTCACTCAGTGGAATTCAACATTGCCTTTTAATTGTATCAATCAAAGACAGCTAGAAAGAAAGTGATGTTGACAAAAATAACATTAAGCCATTAAAAATGCACTCTTTGAAGCCCTATATCTCCTGAAGTACATGTCCCAATGGATTAAAACTTTGCAGATATCCTGTAGGATACATAGAGATTCTGTGGCAAAGATGTGCCGCAAAGCATTATGTCATGATGATGTCATCGTGTGATTCATTTCGTACGCACTTTACAAGGGTCATTTTGCTCACTTGGCAGAGATGTTTTTTCATCAAAGTTACAACACAGGAAGACCTACATTAAGAGCAATGTTTACTCTGTTTCACTGACTTCATGATGACGTAATCTTTTGAATCATTATTTAGAAATTTTAGAAATTTTATTTTTCCATTGACATTGTATACTTTCAAGGGATTTTTTTGGTCAAATTAGCAAGCTTGGATCCTACTCACAGATACGCTAAAGAAGGATCTAGTAGGGAAGAGATGGTCCTCAATGATGATGTCATCAGGTGTAAAACTACCGTCAGTTAAAGGTGATCAATTTTAATCATTTAAAACTATGTATAAAATCAACTGTGACTTCCCCTAGTTTGGTGTTTGTGCTAACATGGGAGTAAAATTGAAATATTCATTTCATCCTGTGTACATTTAGGGAGCTTGTCCAAAAGGTTGAATCGCGGTTTGAATACGGACACCGCTGATTTCACATGTCCTTGGCAACCAGCCGACTGTCCGCTGCCCATGCCAATTTACCATATCAAGGGAACTGACTAACAAAGCCCCCTATTGTTACTGGCGGAATCCGACTGCGGCGGCTGCCATCGGTTCCTCAGACGCTTGGGAGAGCCCCGGTCACCGTGTCTATTTTAATTTATTGGAATCCAGTCCCCTAGCCTTACTTGTTGCACAAGAGTCATATTCTGTTGACTTGCGGTCCTTGAGGTCCTTTTTTACAAGTTGCACTTTTGTGCCACAGAGTTTGTCAGTGCGTGATTGGTTAGCCTAAATTCATGCACTTTTGATATAGTCGGCACTGGCCAAACCCTTTCACTGCTGTAATTACAACATCTATTGTCATCTTTCAGAGGCACTCTTTTAAATTCCCAACAACTCTGGTATTCCAATAAGAGCTTGCTATCCAATCTCAAAGAAAAACTTTGTATAAACGTTTGAGGAGAACCACCGCCAATCCTTAGAAGCAGTGGGAGTACTGCAGGAGCTGTCAATCACTGTTTAGAAAAGGGATTTTTTTTTCTTTGCAGATTGGATAGTTTTTTACTTTTATTCTGATTGAAAAGGACCCTCAGCCATTAAAAATCTAATGCCCAAATTTTTGGTGACGTAAATACACAAACACACGAGAAGGAACTAGAAGTCTTTTTTGTATAAGAAAATGATAATTGTTGGTCATTTTTTGGCGTAATTTTTCAATCTGATAACAAAGACTGAGCATGTATTTCAGAAATCTTGCACGTCTTAGCTTCTCAAATGAGCATTTTCCCCAATGTTTAATGACAGCAAACCCGTTTTCTGCTTTAGATTTTTGTGTCTCTTGTTACTTGTTTTTGGGTAAAATTCAAATTATCCCTGAGTTTATGATCATACATAGAAACAACCCTACATAATTTTTTTCTGACTGTGCCAGCAACCTCCAGGTCAGCATTCTGGAGCTACTTTGAGAACCGCTTCAAGTGAGTTTTTAGACTTAATGGTCTATAGAATATGTACATGTACATGTTTAAGTGGTGAATGTTGAAGTGGTATTTTTGTCTCAGACTTTTTTGATAGATGTATATCTATAATATGGTCAATTGCCCATTGGATACGTTATTGGTGAAGGGCATGAGGAAAAAGCAAATTTAATATACGCCCATAAAAGTGTGAAGGCTGGTCCATACTTGAGGCAAATGCAAAAATAAAGCGAATACGACGTCAGGAAAAATTTGTAGTGATATTTTGCCAGAGATAAGTGAGTTCGACTTTGCGAATTCTGCCCTCAAAATGTTGCATACGTGTTTGCTTTTGTGCTGAATATGAACTGACCAATTTATAACGAGCGTGTGCGAATCACGGTGGCGGAAACACGTGCACAGTGTTTCAAGCTGGTTCGCGCTGGGCCAAACCATTGGCAAAGAAGGCGTGAGGGAAATGTGGCAACCAGTCAGTGTACAATTCCTGCAAAAATGGGTTGTGAACGTTCCACTACATGTACATGTACATCGAATACGACTGCAGCTCTACAGTTGCAAGTCAGAAAAAACCACTGCCGTCACAAATTTTTCTGCAGGTTCATTCACAAAAAGTGATCTCATGTCCATATTTGTGTTTTCTGTGTTCATGCATGTACTGCTTGTATTCAAAACAAGCGTTTCCACAAAATTTCAAGACGCAGCGAGAGTCTAATTGCTCGCCCCTCCAGCATGTCCAGATGCGTCACGCACTCTTACAACACGAAACACAGACATTGTTTGCCAGTTTCCTGTAGTCATGACAAACGTAAAGCACAATTCAAAAATAAATGATTTTTTACTTTGATTACACAAATGTCAAAACAAAATTTCCCCTCCCAATTGTGATAAAAATACGGCCAAATAAGTTCACTTGACTACTCTCACATCTCAAGAGCTCAACTAATCGCCCAACACAGAATTAGTCATATTGCTGCAAAAGATCTAGCATACCCGCCAATGTGTCTGTGCATTTTCATGATGTACATTTTGCAAGACACAGCTATCCAGTTGTAATACATGTATTCCTTCATGACAGCGACCATCTTGCACGAGGGCGGCCACACCACGTGGTGGGCAAGTGAACTCGGACTATCAATAAATCGTGTCATGCAGCTTGTGTCGAAAATCATGAGACAGACGGAAAATAAAATAAAAATGTCTCTGTACATGTGTGTGCCGTTTAGCTTTCGTCGTCATCCATGGCGATCGGAAGCCTTTTAAAAATCCCTGGTTCGATAGTTTCACATGTATTTGCTTTTTTAATCTCACATGCACATTAACATTTTTCATATGACAGCGAATTTTATTATTCTAAACACATAGCAATGTATTTGATTAATTCGTCTGCATTTTCTCCAAGTGACAAAAACCCGCCAGCGGACAATTAAAAATTTTCAATCTGGAGTTTTTCCTACCATTTTACTTCTTTGATTTAAAGAATAAATTAGCAAAGTTTCAAAGCTCAATGTTGTTTAATTTCATAGTAACTGTAAACAAACAACGAACAAAAAGCTTAGCCTCTGTGTTTCTCTATTTTCACAAAGTGACAAAAGACAAAAAGTCACATCGTTACCCTTGCACGAGTCTGGGTGTGCACTTGCATGCGAATGATGCTGTACATGTACATGAACACCCACGCGCGTATTGAACTATTACTGGATAGCGCTCTCCGTGTGTGATTCGACGTTGTGCCGAGTAAAACATTTAATTTCAGGCATTGCACGGTTCAGCTTTGTAGCATATACAGAGTCTGCTTTTTGTGACTTTCTGAGAAGAATTCACCGTGTTTATGTCCCTGACACTTTGCGGCGACCACATTCCGAGGATAGCCAGTGGATTTACATGAACATGTGCATGTACATGTGTACACTGAGCGTCTGTCTGTGCACCACGCATAGAATGTTCGGGTTGACCGCGGTTGCTGCAGCAGGCATGCACAATTCAAGACATGATCAACATAACAATTGCCTTCATCCCAGGGCTGCCTCATTAAATGTTCTTGGCATGAGTGAACTTCAAGGCAGTCGCTGCAGTTCCTGGGAACAGGGCTTAACCGCGGTGACCGTGTGTGGTTAAACCGCGGCAACCTTTTGGACAAGCTCCCTTAGTCATATGACCCTTGCTTCGCCGCTTATTCGAAATTGGTTATAGATAATAACTTGCTTTCAAAGGTGTTAGTCTCTGGCCAGATAGTAGTCTCCACAACATCTACTGGTCTGTGCGATGCCTTTTCTTGCTCTGCATCAAGTGATAGAGTAAATTCAGACTATTGGTTTAAAGAAATTACGGTTTGTTTCACAACTGCGTGTTTCAACCATTAAGTCATCTAGTGTTATAGTGAAGATAATTCAATATTTTCGAGTCAGAAGAAAAGTGGAAAAAAACTCTGGTTGTTGCAAACAGGCAGAAAGCTCTTGTTCTGTTTTGGGGGGCTTTTTCGATACTTTGCGAAAAAGGCATTCTTTTTGTTCTTTGGCTTTTTTGCATTTTGCAAAAAAAAGGAATTGTTTTTGTTCTGTTTTTGGCTTGCGAAAAAGCCATTCCTTTTGTTTGTTTTTTATTTCGTCATTTTTCTTCTCCTCAAAAGGCGATTTGTTTTAAGCACATTTATTCTGTACACAACTTTAGTGCTTTTGCAACTTTGAATCTTCATCAAACTTGTACCATGGAAGACCCTTATGCACAGATGGTCCTAGAACAATGACGTCATAATGACGTCATTAAGTGATTTATTATTGATATTTCAATTTTTATTTCCGCCCATTGACTTTGTACACGTTTTCAAGACAACAATTTGGTTGTTTAGCCATATTCAAATGTCATCAAAGTTACACCAAGGAAAAACCTTGAAGCAAAGATAATACTCAAATAATTACGTTACAGTGACATCATGGAGAGATTTATTATTTAATTTTGAATATTTAAATACTATGTTAATAATTTTAAAATACATATAAAATCAACTGTGGCTTCCCGCAACTTTCTGTTTACGGCAAGTGCCAAGGTAAAATTGGGTCTTCATTTTATCTCATGTGGGTCACATCACGTGACCGTTCCTTCTGATCGAAACCGGTAGTGGGCTTATTGTTTAAAAGTGGTAATACATGTAGGTATCAACTTGCTTTCAACGGTGTTCATCGGTGGGGTATACAAGTAGTATTCATCAAATTATGTACTGATGACATCACAAAATTGTGGAGCCCCCTCTAGCGACAGATTAAAAAACTGAAAAATGAATTTTGCGTAGATGTCTGTGGCAAAGTTTGTCCGAATCGCCTGAAAATTGACGTGTATGATCTCTTCACCCAGTCAACACATCTGACATCATCAGATTGGAAGTTATGATAAAAAGTTCTTTTATTTTAAAAATTCAGTAAAAAATCAACCGTGACAGATTTAAGCGTAAATTGTTCATGAAATAATAGCTAAAACATTGAAATCAACTGCATGAAGTGCATAAGTGGTGTACTCCTTCACACAGATGAAGCGCCAATGACGAAAACCCCCTTACAATATTTGCGAACTCGAAAATTCCTTTCACATTTTGTGCATTGGCTGCTGCGTGCGTGGATGCGCAATATCTACCTGTAACGTGTGGCAGATAGCGCACAGTGCATGGGGCATATACTCAGGACCTGGAAAAATGCCGAACATGTGCTGTGAAGAGCAGATTGTATGGAACACCAAAAGGGAAAAATGTTTAATATCTGTAATCTGTGCTTTTTCCGCAGAAACAATCATGTTTTGTACTGTATTTTGTATTGTACATGTCTGATTGGGTTGAAACCTTGCAGGTACCGTAGTTAAGAACGGAAGGTTTCTAAACGTAGATTGACCTCAGGTGATGACAATATCATCAGGAAACTAGTCACGTGAAATTAAAGGTGCACTGTTTAAAGCCCTATATCTCCTGGAGTACAAACCAAATTGGGTTCATACAGTACCTTGCAGATATTTTGAAAGGGAAGAGATTTAGACGATTATTGTCCTCATGTGATGATGACATCATCAGATGACAAGTCACGTGACATTAAAGGTAACCAATTCATCCTTTAATCGAATAAATGCATCCTGGCAAGCATCAGTCCATATGAAGTCTCTAGATTTTGACGTTAATGCGTGAAGCGGGCTAGCAATGGTTGCAAAGTCCCGGATGAACCATCGATAATATGAGGCGAGGCCAAGGAAGCTTCTCAGCTCCTTTACGCACTTACGGACTGGACAGTCAGCTACTGTCCTCCCTTTGGCAGGATCCATGGCCACTCCTTCCTCCGACATGATATGGCCGAGGTAGGTCATGAATTTCTATAAAAGGCTGCATTTGCTTGGCTTGAGTTTTAGACCAGCACTCCGCAAACGTTCGAACACTTTGCATAAGTGTTCTAGCTCATCATTCACTGTCTTGTACATGTCCGATTGGGTTCAAACACTGCAGATACATGTATCTCAGACGGGGAGTGCTTTAGACGAGCATTGATCTGATATGATGACGTCATTACATGTATGTGACATGCCATCTCATGAAGTACTTATCTGATTCGGTTCAAACCTTCTAGATATCTTAGAAGGCTAGTGCTATAGACAAAAATTGACTTGAGGTGAGGATGATGTCATCTTGTGACAAGTCATGTTACATTAAAGGTGTGCTATTTAAAATTCCATATCTCGTGAAGTGTACCGGTATGTCCAATTGCGTTCAAACCTTGCTGATATCTTGGAAAGGAAGTGCTTTAGGCAAATTTTGCCCTCATGTGATAATGACGTCATCAGGTGACAAGCCATGTGACATTAAAAATTCAATGTTTAAAGCCCTCTATCTCCTGAAGTAGACTGTACATATCTCATCGAGTTGAAACTTTGCAGATAACAAGAAAAGGAAGTGTTGCAGTTGAAGATTTACATGTTCCTGATGTGATGATGACGTCATCTGCCGATGAAGCGCTGACGATGAAAACCCCCTTAAAATATTTGCTAACTCGAAAATCCCTTTCACGTACTGTGGATTGGCTGCTGTTTGCGTGGACGCTCAATATCTGCTTGTAACGTGTGGCCGGCAGTGTACAGTGTGTAGGGCATATACTCAGGACCTCGCAAAATACCGAGCACGTATTGCCGAGAGCAGATCACATTGTATGGAATTCCAAAAGGGACACAAATGTTTACAAATCTCTAATTTGTGCAATTTCCGCAATAACCATAATGTTTGAAACCTTACAGACAGAAAGGGAAGGTTTTTAAATGGAAATTGAACTCAGGTGATGATAATATTGTCAGCAAACGAATCACATGACATTTAAGTTTGATCCTTTAAAGTGCATGGTACTATATCTCCTGAAGTACATGTCCAATTGGATTCATACCTTGCATATATCTTGAAAGGGAAGTGATTTAGACGATTATTGACCTCATGTGATGATGACGTCGTCAGGTGACAAGTCATGTGACATTAAAGGTGCACTCTTCAAAGAGCTAAACATGCAACTCTTGAAGTGCATGTCGGATTGGGATGAAACCTTGCTGATACCTTTGAAAAGAAGTGCTTCAGGAAAAATTGACCAGGTGTGATAATGACGTCATCTTGTGACATGTCACGTGATATTAAAGGTGCACTCTTCAATGCACTATATCTCCTGAAGTACTTATCTGATTCGGTTCAAACCTTCCAGATATCTTAGAAGGCGAGAGTTTTAAAAAAATTGACTTGATGTTAAGATGGCGTCATCTTGTGACAAGTCATGTGACATGAAAGGTGCACTATTTAAAATTCCATATCTCGTGAAGTACATGTCCAATTGGGTTCAAAGCTCGCTGATATCTAAGAAAGGAAATGCTTGAGGTAAATATTGACCTCATGTGATAATGACATCACGAGGTGACAAGTCCTGTGATCTTAAAAATTCAGCTCTCTCTCTCCTGAAGTACATTGATTTGAAACTTTGTAGATATCAAGGAAAGGAAGTGTTCAAGACAAAAATTTACCTGATGTGATGATGACATCAAATGGGGAGTAAAATTACATTTTATTTAAAATGTATTTAAAAGTTATTTCCCGTAGTGCATGCCTGATTGGGTTGATACCTTATACCAAATGGTCATGATGAAATAATTACGCCATCATGTGCAGTAGATTGGTTGTTAAAATTAACAAAGGAATGCAAAAAGCCCTCTGTTCTGTTGGCCAACAGACAGATTAGCTCTAGTTAACTGTTTCGGCAACCTGCCGAAACAGCGATTGCTTTTCTTAAAGTTTTCCTTTTCTTTTTTGAATTTTGTTTTCTTTTTATCTGTTTCGGCAATCCAGCCGAAACAGGTATTGCTTTTCTGATTATTTTTAGTTGTTTCGGCAACAGCCAGAACAGCTTTTGTTTTCGTAATTTTTTTTTCTTTTGGCTTTTTCGCAATTTTTTTCCTCCTTCCGACACAAATCCCCTTTGTTTTGTACACGTTTCTTCCACCATCCACTTTAGTCCCTAAGCAACTTTGGATCTTCGTCAAACTTACATCAATGAAGAACCCTTGTCTAAAGATAGGCATAGAACGATGGCGTCATGATGACATCATCAAGTGATTTATTATTTATTTTTGTCTATTTATTTCAGCCCATTGACTTTGTACACATTTTTGAGGCACTATTTTGGTAATTTGGCGATCTTCAATTGTAACCAAAGTTAAAGCCAACAAAGACCCTGATGTAAAGATACACCCAAAGTTATGATGTCATGATGGCATCATCAAGTAATTTATTATTGATTTTTCAATATTTCAGCCCATTGACTTTGTACACGTTTTCGAGGCACTATTTTTGTACCTTAATAATCGTTGATTGTCGTCAAACTTAAAGCAAGCACATACTAACTATAAAACGAAGATAATTCTGAAATATTTTTGTCATGATGACGTCATCACATGATTTATTATTCAATTTTTAATATTTAAATATTCCGTTAAATATATAAAAATCCATATAAAATCAACCCTGGCCTACCGCAACATTCTGTTATCAGCAAGTCCCAAGATAAAATGTGGTCTTGAATTTGTCTCGTGTAGGTCAAATAACGTGACCCTTCCGGTTGACACCGGAAGTAGGCTTATTGTTTAAAAGTGGTTAAAGCCATTAAGTTTTTTTCAATGGAATTAGTCTGTCGGTGTTAGTGCTGAGTTGAAACCCTGCCTATATCTTGGAGAGGAAGTGCTTTAAGCAAATATTGAGCTCATTTAGTGATGACGCCATCAACAATTGCTTTTTTTCATAACGGACATTATTCGACATTATCAAACTGTCAAATGTTATTAATTTTGCCTGGATTCTACTTTTTGTTGATTAAAAAAGGGGCATGACACGTGGTTAGCTGCGTGGGGACGTATTAGTGTTCATTCGTTTTAGACGTATAAGACCATATGGCGCGTCCCATCCTGTCAAAATGTATGCTAAACAAAAGGGACAACCAACCTGTGCAGTCATCCAATCATTCGTGACGACAGACCACACTGATCTCCAAGTACTGCATATGCATATCTATGTACTTTTGAACAGCTTGTCATGGCAATCCTGTACGGTCGTATCTGTTCGGCAGTACTGCATGTATTATGTTTTGCCAATGGAATGAACAAGTAAAGAATGCAGTATGTGGAGTAGTTCTGTCTGTATATGGCTAGGAACGGTGATTGTTCAAGGGTGCAGACCACTAATTCAAGTGAGAATTTCTGGCCAGCTCATTAGCATTAAAAGTGCCCCCACAGTATTTTTGAAAAAGGAGATTGTGTAAATCATTGCCAGGATCAACTCCTTTGGGTCTTTGAGCTTTCAGAATGGCTAAAAACTACGGTCGAAAAATGGTCCTAAGTGCCCGAGAAAGTTGAGGGTTGCCATCAGACTTCGGAAAAATCACTTGTTGGGGGCGATTTTTTTTTGTGGGAATAATTAAAAATGTAATGGTTTACTCACAAAAAATTGAAAAGAAATTGAAAGATTAGTGACCAGACAAGAATTTCATTTGTGTTTTAGAAATCTCAGGAATGTTGGTGTGCATGTTATAGGGCCCTGAACAGTGCTGATTTTACAGTTTTCAATAAGGCTTGAATTCGTAGACTGTACCCTCAAGAAACTGTTGATGTGCGGCCAGGCATGTAAGGGTGTTACGTAAGGCCGACAGTGAGCTACAAGTTCCTACTAAATGTATCAACCTCTATTTGGGCTGTGATCAGCCCAACAAGCGGGTTTGACTGTAATGTTGCAATCCCCAAATTAAACCTTCTGGCAAATTTTGTTATATGTATAATGTTTTATTTAGAATTTACTGTAGAATGCAATGAATGCACAAAGGCTTCACTACAACTTGCCCTGGTGAGGCAAAAACCTGACGAATTTCATTGCTTATCAAAGGACTGATAACACTTGATGCATTATCAGTCGATAGCCCAAGTTAGATTTCTGAATGGAAAAGCTGTAAACTGACACGTAAAAGTCAAAAGCTCAGCTGGCTCTTACAACCGACTAGATACAGAAAAAAACACTGTGCACTAAGATTTCCTTCTTTCAGTTTTATTTTCCAACTTTGACATGTTAGGCTTTCAAGGGGCAATCTTGAAACTAGGGTTCATCCTCGTCATCTTGTGCATGAGGTAGCTCATTTTTAGTTTCCTTGAATGTAATTGTTCAACAGTTTCATGCTTTGTCTCATTTCACGGGTCACCTGGGGCAGTATGTTAGCCATGTAGTTGTAAAAGGCCTCGTGGCTTCTGCGTACAACTTCGTGCAGAGGTAGCCTCCCGGGTTCTCTTGGCAGGGGTATGTTGTGCCTAACTAGAAGAGGCCACGGCTTATCTGGGTTATTACATGTATGTCGGTTAGGTTGTGGCAGGTTGTGTTGGGCCGGAGGTGCTGGGTTGTTGGATTGAGCTGGAGGTGCCGGGTTATCAGGTGGGGCTGGAGGTGCTGGGTCGTTGGGTGGGGCTGGAGGTGCCGGGAGAATGACTCTTTGTCATCTTTCGGCAGGATTTCCCTGTATGGTGTATCTCATGTTTTGGAGTCTTTGGTCTTGCAGTCTGCAAAAAAGAGTAAATATTGCAATCAAATTAATGATTAAGGCCTTCTTGAGCTGAAATGGATGAGTTTTTAACTATTATAACATATATGGTGCAGTACATAATTTTGTGTCTGGCATTTCTACTCATTATGATGGGTTGTAGTAACTCATTGGTAGTGCATTCCCGCAGAATACATTAGGCCTATGAATTATACGAAGCACTCATACAAAGTGTGAGCTTGGCAAAAGGGCAATTAGGCCAGGCGGTCAGGCATTTTTAAAAACTCAAGCAAAGCATTCCAAAGCTTTCTTTTTAAAGTCTCATGCTGGACAATTGCCGATATTAAGGGGGGTACTATATTCACTCATAGTGTACCTTGCAATGTCTCTCAAAATGACATCCTGTACTCTTCTTCTTTGTTGTGTTGGATCTTTGCTCATGTAAAAAGCCTATATAGAGTCATCATGATTTGACACTTTCCAAAATATGATTGACAACAAGGCGCCAGTTATTTCCATGAGCGTGACATGCTGCCAAAATCAACGATCTCTCCTC
>NW_019091574.1:294527-312773 GCF_001949145.1 Acanthaster planci | reverse complement strand
TTTTTCTACTTAACACAAGTGAACAAGGAGTCTTTAACTTCGGCGCAAGATAACTATAAGAACGAAGGAGAAATCGGGTACTTTACGCTCTGTTATTTTATTTGAAATATGCCTTAGAGTCCAAATATGAAGTAATATTTCATAAAAATTGTTCAGTTTAAGCGCAAATCACGTGACACGAACTTAAAGGAGCAGTGTCTCTGCAAACAGGTTTTTTGCCCATTACCTTTGTACACATTTTTGAGGGACAATTTTGGTAACCTTGCAATGTTTGATCGATGGCAAAATAATAGCTAACAAAGACCCTGATGCAAGATTTATAGTTAATGTATGACGTCACGATGACGTCATTGCCTTATTTTATATTCATTTTTGAATATTTTATATTTTCCCATAATTCTATGATGACAATGATTTATTATTAAATTTTGAATATTTAAATATTTCGTTAAATATATAAAAATCCATATAAAATTAACCGTGGCCTCCGCAACATTCTGTTTGCAGCAAGTGCTAGGATATATAATATGTGGTTGAAACCGGAAGCAAGCTTTTTGTTTGAAAGTGGTAAAAGCCATTAAGTTTTTTTAACGGAATGAGTCTGTCGGTGTTAGTGCTGGGTTGAAACCCTGCTTATATCCTGGAGACGAGGTAGCGCTTCAGGCAAATATTGAGCATATTTCGTGATGATGACGTCATCAGGAGACAAGTCACGTGACATTAACGGGGAACTCATCAAACCACTATACCTCGAAAAGTACATGTCTGATGCGGTTGAAACTTTGTGTGTGGCTGGAAAGGGAAGGGTTTCAGACCCAAATTGATCTGATTTGATTCTACCTCATCTGGTGACAAGTCATGTGACATTAAAGAAATGCAATTCTTATAACTGACATCACATCCACTCGTGATGACGTCAACAGTCGAAGAACCCATATATGTTATCTTTAACCACTTCGTGCCGGGGCAATTTTCAATGTTGATGATGCTGGGCCGGCATGACTATCATTTTTCCGTTTTCAAAATCCTTCCCAAAATTCATCATTTCATTTAACGGTCGTTTATAGCTGGACGAAGTAATCTTCAGGCACTACTCTAAGTTGATAGGTGACCCTCATTGACGCCTGAGTATTTCAGCCAGGCTTGCAGCCTTGTAAACAGAGCCCAGATTGTGCGGTGTTATATAACTGTCTTTTGTTCACGAACCTGGCTCAGTGCACTGCTGACCTCTTTCAATAGGGGCCAGATTAGCGTGCAGCCGTGCTGTGTGGGTCATCGCTGCGGTGGTGGAGCGCTTTTGTCCCCGGTGGTAATCCGCTCGCTCTTAATGCCCCAAACCCTTGTATAGGGTTTCAAAACAAGGCTGGATTATNCCCAGCCACCCATATAAACCATAAGTCTCCGATCCCGGAGTCCCAGGCAGGAAGTGATTAAGTAAGTATTATAATTTTTAGACTATTGTGAAAAAGCTCCACAAAGTGCAAAGCAATCTCTCAACTGTGAGAATAATATCACGTGACAAGTCATATTAGATTATCTTCTCAAGTGGACATCCAAATGCATTGGTTGAAATTGATTATAAATTAAACTTTTTCAGGGTATATGTCACGTCCAGAATACTAAATTGTTCATTTTTACTCTCTCATAGTTTCTTGATGCCACGTTTTTTCATCACAATTTCCAATACTTATTTTGTTGGTGAAACAGTCTCGAAACAGCTCTGTATTTGTACTTGTTTACAAACACTTCTCTTTAGTTTTTTATTCTTTTCCTTTTTCAGACTTTCCCCATAGGGTTTCTACACGTTTTCTTCCACTAGTCAACTTTGGCAGTTTACTAAATCTGATCGACCTCAAACTTAGCAGACCTTTGGACAATCATCCAAGGATGGTCTTAGAAAAAATTTGTGATGATGACGTCATCACATGATTTCTTTTTGAATTTTGAATATTTCATTTTTTCCCTTTGACTTTGTACACGTTTTCAAGCCACATTTTTCAAACCTTCACAATGCTTCATCGCTATCCAAGTGATAGCCAACAAAGACCTTCACTTAAGTATTATTCTAAAGAAATGACGTTATGATGACGTCACATGTTGAATTTTCAATATTTTTTTCAGCCCACTGACTTTGTACACATTTTCATGCCAGCATTTCAGTTAGTTTGAAAGGTTTGATCAACTTCAAAGTTACAGACAACAAAGACCCTATTAAATGAATTTTGCTGAATATACATGTATGACGTTATAACGTCATCACAAATTTTAAAATTGATTTTGGGATATTTAATCTTCCCCATAAGTTTTGTACATGTTTTTCAACAGCCTGTCTTCGGCAGTCTGGCCAATTTGACTTACATGTATGTTCTTCCATGTACATGTACACTTGAAGTCCCTCAGGAAGAGAGGCTCCCAAAGAAAAATCGTCAAAATGACATGATCGGGGGTTACATGACATGAGATTAAAGCTGCAGATTTCTTCATAGGCTTGGTAGACGTTTTTCTACCACGCAATATTATCGATCTTAATGAGAGTAGCCCTGAACTTCGGCCGAGGATTACTACAGTACATGTATGAGAACGAAAGAAAAATCGTCTTTTTTTTCATGTTTGCTCGATTGCAAATACAATGTACAGTATGTAAGAGTCCAAATATCAAATAATATTTCATTATTTTTTTCCAGTTGAGAAAAAAATCACGTGACATGAAATTAAAAGGAGCAGTTTTCCTGCAAACGAGTTTATAGCCCATTGACTTTGTACACGTTTTCGAGCGACAATTTTGGTAACTTTACAATGTTTGATCATTGGCAAAGTAATAGCTAACAAAGACCCTGATGCAAGATTTATAGATATTGAATGACATCACAATGATGTCAATGCCTTATTTTATATTGATTTTTGAATATTTTTTTCCCCATGTTTTGTACAGGTTTTTCTAATTAACACTAGTGAACGGGTAGTCCTTTAGGCGTGAGGTCAAAATACAAACACTTTTGAAAGCATTCAATGCTTTGTAAACACTAAGCCCCACCGACGGTCAACATCGATCAGACGAACGCTTCAGCGATGCTGGCCAAACCGTTGCGGTTGAGTACACCGTGCACTCTGCAGCTTCTAGTGAACAATGGACAGCTCATCACATTACCGCATATTAAACTTTTGCGGTCTGGTAGATGAGTCATTACAATAGCTCTTTACTTTGCAGCTCAACAGGAGGATATAGATCAGCAGACTGTTTCAATATCCTGATAAAACATGTGTATTGAGTCGTTGTGTTGTACTGTCAGTTTCCAGAACAGTCTTTTCAGGTCTCGATACCCTGTAATCTTGATATTTTGTCTCGGTATTGAGAGTCAAATACACACTTAACTGTATACCTGCAGAATTGATTATTCTAACTCGAAATAGTATTTACCTGAATCATACATGACGTAGTGTTCTGTTCGCCAACATGTAGTAACGGATAAAACCTCTTTTTTTTGCCCGTGTGCACAAGCTGGGACTCAGCATTGGGCAATAGCAGGTTTTCATGTGTTGGATCGAGGAAGACATGTACGTGAACTACGCGCTTTCCACTTCGCGGCTGCATCTGCACGATTTAAGGATACACATTTTTTCTTGAAGTCAGTAGTACATGTGTGCACGTTGCAATATGTTTTATATGTACGATTCTTTTGTAATCTTTGTATACTTTGTGGCTGCACAAAATTCATGTTGGAAAACAAACATGTCGGGTTTTATACTAATCTGGTGTTTGACTTTACTATTAAACTTTAATGCACAGTAAATTAAAACAATAAACACAGTTTAATCTGGTGCTGCAGGCGAACTGCCGAACCTAGGCAAAATCATCAAACAAGGCACTTTCAACGGAACCAATCTGTTCGGTTCGGATGTACGGCTTAAATAAGGCATTTCACTGATGGCAAGGCGGAATACATACAAGAAAACTTCATAAAAAGCAAACACAACGAAAAATGGATAACGAGTTGTACGGCGTGCTCTACACGTGCGTGAACATACTGAAACTTACAATGGCCCGCATCACAAGATGGTTGTAAAAAGCATGTGGTTAGAATCACTCAGAAATCAACCAAGAACATGCAACATACGGCATTGTCACTGCATAACATTTTTAAATTCTCATTACATTCAATCTTGCTCATGTATATTCAGATTTATTATATTTGCCAATCTGTGATAGCCGCGCCCATACGTTCCATATTAGGGTAATGGCATTCCATGTTAGGCCAACTGTCTCATAAATGGCCATGCAAAACAAATTTTGATTGGATGCTGACCACAGTCGGACTTGCGCTTGATCCACGGCATCCCCGGATGAAAATTTTGCCAAGCGCAGCGCGCAAGGACATTTTTTTGGCCTAACTTGCTTTTCATTTGACCATTAAGGGTTTGATCGTAGTGCAAATGTGTTGTAATGGAATTTCACCAGATCTCAAATAACAAAATGCTGTTATCCCGCCAAAAGAGGCTGATGGAAAATTGCCCCTTTGGTCACGTGCATGCCATCCTTGGAAAGGTTCCTACTCAGATATGCAACAAAAGCCATTTTCGGAGTTGAATCTATTTTGTAAGAATAAACCAAAACACAATTCGCTCGAAATTTGTTTTTTAATCTTGTATTCTGTACTGAAGGAGGAGAGTCTTATTTGAGTATGCTGTTTTTTCTATTTGCACATACATGTATCTTACTATCGTTCTGTTGAGTCAAGCATGGTCTGAACACAACCGCTTCTGGTCGGCAAAACATGGCCACACCTCCAGCGGTAACTTTATGTTACCAAGTGGTTAAATTTCACCAGAGAGAGGGGTGGTGGATAACCCAAAATATTAAGGAAACAGGGAGGCAGGGTTAAGAAATTTCAAAAAATCACCAATTTACGAAAATAGACTGCTGATTTAATTAAACTTGAAAATAGAGCAATTACATGTACATTCAATTATTAATTCAGATTAATCCAAGTTACGTTTACCCCCTTTAAAGTTGGTGCAGTCAAAGGACGGTCAAATCCAATTTGGCCCAACCTGGCATATATTTTTGTTGGCTGGCCACCATGCACAAACTACCCAACCCGAACCACCTGACTGGCCAAGATTTATCAAACAGAAAGGTTGCCAGCGGGAAGGCACCATAAAAATCAAACAAATGGGTGCTTAAACACTGAAGGTTTAGACCAGACATTTGACAGGCAAAAACGACTGCCCAAAATGTTGTACCAGATGATATTTGCATAGGAAGGTTAAGCAAAAAAACCTCAAGAAACCCCCCAAACACCCACAAAAATAAACGACAGTCAATATGATGACGGAACCATCTGTAAATTAAAATTAAAATACATTTGTATAAGTGACCCAGCATCATATATATTAGAAGTACATGTACAGTTATATGTATATACTGGATTCATTTACATAAAATATGCGGCCCTGCCACAGCATACTTTTTGAATGTATGGTTTACATTCCTTATTATTTTTTTTATCAACCTGCACTAACCAATTTAATAAGGAATTAAATGTTTCACAACCACCAGTAATATTGTTGACAATACGAACTACCAAAATTAACTTACTCAAGATGTTATGGAAGGGCTACATGTACATCAAATACCAGGTGGTGTAGGATGACCTACACATGTACATGTACGACAGTGCTAGGTCCATAGGACTAGGTCGGTCACTGTAAATCAGAATTAAACATTTAATTTAATACTGAAACTAATCATTATAACGTAAGGCTGTTGACTAAATATGATCAAACACTCGCTTTTATTGAGGTGTAAAATGTTCAAAAATATTGATATCTCTGAACAATATGCAAAGATGCTTACAAGAAACTACCTAAAGCAAATTAGAGTTCAACAGGACATAGTTCCATAATGTGCCTACAAAAGCGCAAAATGCAGATCTCAATGTGTACAATGTATAATCGAACAGTTATTAAAGGAAAATTAGAAAATGCTCACTCACCATGTGTCCACTGCCACCATGCCATACTGCCGAGTTTCAAACTCAAATTTTACAATAGCGGGACTACACCTGAACTAGGCTACCAGTAGCTCACAACGTAAGTTAGGAGCACTATCAATATCAATGTGTGAACTTCACACGGAGATGTGTATCCCACACTAATGCAATGCAGTTTGCAGCAAAGACACTAACGTGACATAGAGAAGTGTACCTCGCAAGACGAAAGGCAGAAAAGCAAAGCTACATGGCAAGACGCACTATATATAGACAAATGAGCCAAATAACTTGCCCACCCCAACAGCAGACCTCTAAATATGGAATAGATATATAACTCCTACAAACGCAACACCACAACTTACAATTTATACAAAGCAGCTCTGCATACCCACAGAGCTAGACATTGTGATGCATGGCGAGAGAGGGCACACTTCAACTAATTATAAAGGCGCACTAAAAAAAGTGACATTAAACCTGACAATACAAAACAAACTCTGGGGAAACAGTTTAGAAAAAAAAAATGTATTCAAATCAAAGTTGCTCGCGGATGGGGAGAGATGGGAGATTCATAATTTTATACACAGAAATACTATATAGGCCTATGCAGCACGATCGTAGTGAGCCTTTCGATGTCTCACTGTGCATTGTACGTGTACATGTGTGTATACATGTCCGAACCCTAACCGATCCGAAGTTCGGCAAAAAATTTCTGAGCCGTGTCTGAATCGAACTGAACCTTGACACATACTTGCAGCACTATTTGATGCGGAGTTTGACTTTTTTTATTACCTTCAAAGAATAAGGTATACCTGACTGAAGTTCAAATAAATTTATGTTGTGTGGATATTTCCTTTCAGAGACGATAGGTCAAGTGGTAAAATGAGGCAACCAGTTTGGCATTTCCAGTCACTCCTGTATAAACATATTTATTTTCCAGTCTAAAAAACGCTTAAAGACGAACAATGATCTTGTGGCGATATCTTTTTGTCATGAAGTACCCACTCAAAGCGTTTCTGAAGCTAGAGAAATGTCTGTAGCCTAGAATACAGTTGATTTTGCATCTCTATCACAAGGTGTTCCCCACTAATCCTTAAGGCCAGCCAAGGAGGGCTGACCGGGCCCACTGAAGTTCTCCTTGAATAGGATCTATTGTTCACAACTACGGCTGTGTAAGCCACAAACTCCACTGTTCTCAGGGTTGCTTGTGAAGCTAGACAGTCCAGGGCAGACGGTTCTTTTCAAACCGTTGAACTGTCCCACACCAAAACACGAACGGAAAGAAGGGGGATTAACACCAACTGTTGAACTGTTTCTAAACCGTTTGTATTTTGACCTTGCGCCTTACTTCAGCGCAAGATTAGTAGAAGAACGAAAGAGAAATCGGGTACTTTACGCTCTGTTATTTGTTTTAAAATATGCCTAAGAGTCCGGATATGAAGTACCATTTCATAAAAATTGTTCAGTTTAAGTGCAACTCACGTGACTTCAACTTAAAGGAGCAGTGTTTCTGCAAATGAGTTTGTAGCCCATTGACTTTGTACACGTTATCAAGCCGCAATTTTGGTAACTTAGCGATGCTTGATTATTGACAAAGTGATGGTCAACAAAGACCCTGATGCAAGATTTATTGAAAATGAATGACGTCATGATGACGTCATGACCATATTTTGTGTTGATTTTTGAATATTTCATTTTTCCCTGTAGGTTTTGTACACATTTTTGACTTGGCATGAAATCTGTAAACTTCAAAGCCCTTTAATCTCCTGAAGGACATGTCCTATCTGGTTGAATTTTTGAAGATAACTAGAAAGGAAATGTTACAGACAAAAGTAGACTTCCTGTGCTGATGACGCCATCAGGGAATTAATCATGTGACGTTAAATGTGCACTCTTTAGGGCTCTGTATCTCCTGAGGTAGATGTCCCATCTGGTTCAAATCTTGCAGATATCTTGAAAAGGGAGTGCTCTAGAGGAATATGTACCTGATGTGATGATGACATCATCAATGTGGAGTCAAATAACATTTATTTCAAGGACATTATTTCCTGAAGTACATGCCTATATTCTGTTGAAACCTTGGATCCAAATGGTCATATTGACAGATTTGCGCCATCGCGTTTGTGCAGTAGATAGATTGTTCAACTTAAGAAAGGGATGCGAAAAAGCCCTCTGTTCTGTTGGCAAACAGACAGATGACTTCTAGTCGTCGTCTTCTTCTGATGACCCAAATTCCCTTTGTTTTGTACACGTTTCTTCCACCACCTACTTCAGTCCCTTAGCAACTTTGGATCTTCATCAAACTTACATCAATGAAGGAAACTTATCCAAAGATGTGCACAGAACAATAATGGGAACGTCATCAAGTGATTTATTATTGATTTTTTAATATTTATTTCAGCCCTTGACTTTTTACACATATTCATGACACTACCGGTATTTTGGTGATTTTGTAATCAAAGACCCTGATACACAGATATGTCCAAATTTATGACGTCATGATGACGTCATCAATTGATTTTTTATGGATCTTCATTTCAACCCCATTGACTTTGTACATGTTTTCGAGGCATGATTTTGGGCACTTGGCGATATTCAATTGTCATCAAAGCTAAGGCAAAGACCCTGGTGCAAGAATTATATAAAATGGACGACGTCATGATGATGTCATCACCTTATTTTTTATTGGTTTTTGAATATTTTATTTTTTCCCCATTGATTTTGTATATGTTTTTCAGCAGGCGCACTTTGGGACACTGGTCAATAAAACTGATTTCATGTTTGTGCACACTCATACTCCACCACGTAAAGAGGGTCCCAGAACACGTGTGTAATCACGACATCATCAGTGGTCATGTGACATGAAATTAAAGGTGCAGTTTTTCTCCATAGGGATTGTGCATGTTTTTGCACTACACACTACTATCAAGCTTAATGAGTAGTCCTCAACTTCGACCACGAATTACTACCAGAATGAAGAGAAATCAGACTAAATTTTTCCTTCCATTCAATTCCAAATATACCCAAGAGTCAGAATATCAAATAATATTTCATAATTTTTCTTCAGTTTAGACACAAATCTCGTGACATTGACTTAAAAGAGCAGTGTTTCTGGAAACGAGTTTCCATCGACTTTGTAGACGTTTTTGCACAGCAATTCTGTTTACTTTGCGATGTTTGATTGTTGACAAAGTGATAACAAACAAAGACCCTGATGCAAGATTTACACAAAATGGATGACGTCATGATGATACAAAAAACACCAATTTTATGACGTCATGGTGATGTCACCTTCTGATTTTTTATTGACTTTTTAATATTTCATATTCCCAATAGGTTTTAAACATGTTTTTGTTCCACAGCCAGTCTTCGGCAATTTTCTTGATCTGATTGGCTGTGTATTGGGTGTGCACTCTTTAATTCCCCCCAGCTATAGAGGGTCTGAGAACATCATCATGACATCATACAGTGTCACCTGACATAACATTAAAGAAGCAAACTTCAAGGCCTAATACATGTATCTCCTGAAAGACATGTTTAATTTGGTTGAAAGCTTGCAGGTATCTAGATAGGGAAGTGCAATAGAAAAAATTGACCCTGTGTGATAATGACGTCATCATGGACCAGTCACGTGACATAAAACATGCACTTTTTCAATCAATGTATCTTGCAAAGTTTAAACTTGTAAACTTTAATTATTTGTATCTCCTAATGTTCAAAAGGGTTCGAATATTTGTTATCATGAGGTCACCAAAAACATTATTTGAGACTTTGGGAACTCTTTGAGTGGTGTTTGAGTAAGAAGTGAGAAATCCAAATGTGGTGCTGTCTCAATTGAAGGAATGCCCTTTTCTTAAGCAAAAGAAAATGTGAAAAAGCCCTTTGCTCTGTCCTTAAGACAGACAAAACTTTTAGTTTCTTCTTTTTATTCCTCTTTTGCCCCAAATCCCCTTTATTTTGTACAAGTTTCTTCCAACACCGACTTTAGTCCTTTTACAACTTCGGATCTTCATCAAACTTACATCAATGAAGGTCCCTAGTGTAAAGATGTGTCTAGAACAATGACGTCATGATGACCTCATCAAGTGATTTCTTACTGATTGTTTAATATTTATTTCAGCCCATTCATGTGTACTTGTGAAGACAAGCCGCAACCAAATAATTGACTATGGCTGCAATTGATACACAAGACATGGAAATTGGCTGCATTCGCTTTCTGTACGTGTGTGTGTCATTCTTAGGCGTGCTGGTCGAAATGGCAGTTGGCTGCAGTGTGCTGGGGGTCACACTGACCAATTACAGGGCTCCTCATTATTTATGCCTGAATAGCAGGAATGAAAAGCAAAAGTGGTTGGGTGCCAGTGCATGTGAGCTCGCTGTCGCAATGTGAATGCTTTCTGTTGAGGCTGCAAATGGGTGCGGACAGGCAGCGATCTTTGTCCGCATCCACGTGCCGCCTCAACACCAAGTGTTCACTGTACATCGGCGCGCTCACGTGGCTCGTCTTCGCAAGTACACATATGAACTGCATGACTCTTGGACACTTATCGGGAAATATTTGCACCTTTTTTGGGAAAATGGTATGGTTTGGGCCCATTTTTTTCTTGGTACTCAGAACAAAGGGATGTAAGCTACCATACATAGAAATCTTAAGAGAAATGGAACAGCATTTCTATGGGTTCACAACTAGAATAGAATCCCTGTTCATGCCATGTCAAACATCATGTAGAGCCTATGGTGAAAAAGGCTCATTTTCTGAAGGCTTCGTGGGAGTGGAGTGGACGTCGGACCCCACAGTTCTGGGGGTAGAAGTAGCTAGGCTGCAAGGGGCCTACGTGTACCTGTAAGGTAACAGTTTGTGTGACATTCCAACAGTGTTTTAGCAAGGATTTGAAAGGTGGTAGCGCAATTTTGTTACAGTCCAAAATTTGTGCACGAATTTGAAGCACGCAACACGAACATGCAGCGCGGAGTCCCTTACGGCTGGGATACAGGGCCTGCGTAAGGGACCTGAAAGCTCTGCCTATTTTAGATGCTCTCTGGTGGTCTCTAATGAATTTCTGACATTTTTTGATAAGAGTTTTTGCCTTTTCAAACAAAAAATAACAGCCTTTGGAAAAAAAATTAAATTGTAAAACTATGTGCAATTGTTGTTTTATATAGTGTGATTAAACAGCCCTGCAGCAAAGAAGGGAATAATGAGTAAGGGAACCTGCCTGCCCACATGGATGCGTTTGAACCAGTGTACACATACTTTACTGCAGCGTATTTTCTATTTGGGACTTGGTTGATGGGGTTAAAAATGGGAAAAGGCTGAATTTTAGCTCAGAATTTATTTTCAGGATCTAGATTACACAAGCATTGAATTAAGTAGTGCACGGCTTGATTTGCACTGCCAGGCCGTGCTTGAAAAAATGGGCCATGATTTCACAAAACTGGCCATGCAAAACACAGCTAACATGCTGCATACCAACCCTTTTATTTTAATGGACAAGCATGACAAGTCCCTTTTCTCTTATCCATTCGACAACTCACACACTAACCCTAGGCCCTAACGCTAGCCCAGTTATGAGCCAGGCATGGACACAGACCTACTGACATGACTGATACATGCGCATGCCTGATCACACCATCCATGCAGTGATGCACATATCATCATGTCATCAC
Organism: Acanthaster planci; assembly: GCF_001949145.1. The sequence continues at coordinate 301,119 of NW_019091574.1, read as the reverse complement.
ACCGCATGGTCACACGTGATGGGAAAGTCACATACGTTACAAAATACCTCTGACAGACTGATTTCTGGGGAGTCAATATTTCTTAAAATAGGCGAAAATTTGATTTTCCTCCTCCCCATTCCAAAACTTGTCATAACAAATTAAAATACCACACACATCCAACAAAAAACTGACAAAATACCTCTTGTGATACTGCTACTGCGGAGGCCATGTTCGCTGAGAAATCCAATATGGCGGCTAGTCACGTGATACCGGCGAAATTTTACGGCAAGCGAGCCCGCACGCGCGGGTACGGGTACGCACGCACGCACGCGTGACATCGATACTCGATCCTGCAATGCACATAAAAGATTATTTTACGAATATGGTAATAGTTATGAGTCAAAACCTCCTGTGAAATTCTAGTAGAGCCCACGAGTCTCATGGAGTATACATTTTTAAAACTGAAGGTTTTTTTTCAAGTTCGTTTCACAAGGCACTTTTTTAAATTCGTTTTTTTGACCTATTTTTGGAAACATTGTTTTTTAATTGTTAGTTTGGGGAAAATCGCTTTTACGAGAACTATTTTTTTCAAACTCAGAAAACCATATCTCATAAAAACGAACTTTGAAAAATATACTTCACCTTATAAAAGTGCATATACTTCAGATCATGGCACTTGTGGGTATTTCGTAAACTTCTGGAAATTTGCTCCGTCGAGCAAATCAGTTGCTCCTTCCTCCATGCTGGTACAAACAATCAGCGGAATCACTACATGTTTTGTTTTAAATTTACTTTACTTAACACGTACAATTAGTTAATATTTTTTTAAATTTTATTTTAAAAAGTGCTAGCCGGGTTTTCGGACCAGTAGGGCTGGAAGAACTCCGAGTCAGCTTCACCGGCGGCGGAACGATCGGGATGGGGGGGCAGTTGTTAGACCATCAGGCATCAGCTATTAAGAACTCAATCTATCGAGCCCAACCTAATTATAGGGCCTTCAAAATGGGGAGGGGGGGTCAGGTCCCCCGGTCAAAAAGTGAGGCTACTGACGAATGTTGATCAACGTGTGGTAATTTATTTTTTTCAACGAATATCATCGATTTTATTTTACGGCAATTTATTTCAAATCAGTGTTTTTTTATTAGACTTTAGATCAATAAAAGATTTATGGTGAAGTCGTTTTCGGTAACGCAGAGGAAAAGGTGAAACATTCTATCGGCTCCTGTTTGATTTGTGCATTAAGAGAGCATTGTTTTCTCATAAACCGGCAGGATTTCTCAATTGATTACCCTATCCCGCTCTCCTATACCGGCTACGTGAATACATGTTCGTACATGTACATGTACATGTACGTTCTGAGGACGTCTGTAAGACGTCTGGAGACTAGGTACGAGACGGAACCAGTCTACTGAAGGCTTGGGCAGTTGAAAATCTGGAAACCACGGATAACCTTTTGACTGCGCCCCGGCATGTGCGTTTTGGAGGAAGTGGAAGAAAAAAAGGAAGCAGCGGGAGGGGGGGACAAGAGGAAAAGAGTGAAAATCACCAATTGGCTTGAAAATATCTCAGATATTTACTTCTTGCTGCCGAGTGCTTAGTGCCCACCCACCCAGCTTTGCCGCCTCCCGATGCCTACTGAGGCCTACAATGTTCTCGGCTCGCTCTCATGCATAGGCCTGTGACGCGGTATAGTTTTACAATGAAGCCTGATAGGGTAAATGAATCTGGAAAGTGCTCTTATCCCTTTCTAGGAATATTCGTTCAATTAAAAGACAAAATGGCGATTGCTTAAACGACTGTGGCCACAGTTACATTCACTGTTTAGGGCAATTAGCATGCGGATGCCCGATTTCATGGCGCTGATAAGCTTAACAAAGGCTCTGCCTTTTTCAAGAAGAGCAGTAAGCACGGCAAAATGCATGCTTACCTTACAGGAATAATTTGCTTAATGAAGTTTCAATGTGGGAATCTCTATGTGCGCCCAGCTGTGAACCAGGCCAACTGAAGCACCGCTATTCTCTGCTGAAAAGCTCTATGAAATCGTTGCAGAAGCGAGGATGCCGACGTTTTTGTGCATTCGACTAAAGGTCTAAAGGTCGTTCTCGTAAGATTCAAACAAACTGGCAGCAGGACCCATTTAAAAGTGAGATTCATATAGTTCCGTTGAATCTCTAGAGAAGGCATTTCCATGATCTAAAAATGAGCGGAAATGACAAAGTGGCCTTTGAACACATGTACGTATACATGTACATCTGTTTTGTGATTGACTATCTGTGTAGACATAAGCGCAAACTTGCTGTGGAACTGCGTTATTACGTTAGGGTTGCGCATGTACCCAGTACGAAGCTCTGAAAGTGCCATCCTGCTTGTTGAGATCCTCACATATTTCATCTCAGGATGATGACATATTACGGGCAATATGGAGACACCATGAGATGTTTTATCGCAGGATGGAGACATCCCGTGATAACATTTATCATGGGATGACGACATTCTGAAAGTAATATGATGACATTATTTGTCAATGGGTGCCATGATAAACCACCTTGAAAACAGCTGGCCTGATATGGTAGTGTTTTCAAAGAATTGTCCTGTTGCCATACACGATATTATTTAGATGATGTCTCACCACCTGTTACAAGTTGTCAAGTAGACATCACACTTGGTGAATGTCTCTGGATGATGATACCCTGAGCTAATGATTATTGTCATTATCTGAGGATGTCATCATCCAACTTTTATGATATTGTCATCCCGTGATAAATTATCTCAGGATGTCGACATCTTGCTTCTTATGTCGTCATCCCGAGAAAAACATTTCAGAATCTCAACAAGTTGGATGGCACTTTCAGAGTTCCGTACAAATCGCCAAACGGGGCCATGATCCCGTTCTTTACATTTCATTTCAAAGCACTTTTTCGTGTGCACAAATTTCTAGCTTATGGTGGCGACATAGTAGAGAAAACACACCCGTGTTGAAAATGAAGCGTTCCATTTCAGCGACCAGCATAGTGTACATGTACATGTACAGTACAGTGTGTATGTACACGTGCTGCGCGCTCTGAGGTTACCGGACCAAAAACACACATATCCACACACGTGTGCGTACCGATCTCTTTACCCTTATTCACATTATGCACGTCCTGATGCACGAACTAAACTGCAGGTGCCAGGATAGGATGAGGTCATGTTTGCCGAAGCGTCTCTGTACGTAAAAACGTGTACAGAGTAAAATCTGAGCGGACGTGTTTTGTAATGGCGACACATTCATGCTATAGTAAACGCATCCTGGTAATCCGCTTCATCGAGTGCCGTACTTCTACTCCAAGAAATAAGTTCGTCTGTAATAGCTGAAGTGGTAATATGTTTTCAGGGCAAGATGCCGGTCCTCCGGGCCAGTGGGAAACCAAGCAAATTCTAAAGTGGATGCAGGGAGACGACGAATGCAGGGAGGAAATCAAAAATCGGATCATGAATGTCATACGAACGAACGATTTGGACGGGCACACGTTGAAGCAACTGGCCGCCGAAAAAGATGAAATACAAGATCTTTTTCCCGCGCTCAAAGATAGACTTGCCTTTAAGTCATTACTACGGAAACTCTTCAAGGTATGTCAAGATGATCAAACCATGGGGACTCGAGGCAAACAAACCTGTCATTCCTTGATTTCAATACCTTCTTTACAGTAACTAGTTTTACTGAGGTATGGCTTCATGTTATGTTAACCCACGGGTTATTAATGGTGTACATACCCCAGGTAGATCTCGGCTGAAATGTTTGTCCCCTGGGCCGCTCAAGTTGTGACACGTTATTAGGCCTACGCGTGTAAATGTGGACAGCAATTGGACACTTTGGTCTTGAATTGTAGGCCTGATTATCAACTAATAAACTAATCATCTGAATCTTAAGTCGATTTGACTCCTTTAGTCATTTTTAGCTGTTTCAGGTTTGGGGCACTAGTTGCGCTCGAACTGAACAATGAATGATTTGGACTTTCCAGTTGGCCATTTCATTTATCATCATGGAGGGAACATTAACATGCAAATAACTTTACGAAATTTCAATGACCATACATGTGTACGCTGCGAGAATCGCAGCCAACGGTGAAATGTAAGTAGCTATGAATTAAAAAATGGCAAACTATATAGGGTTGTTCGAGTGTAACTGAATTGCACACGTGCGTTGTTAAAAAATACCTCTGGTCGCACTGTGATACTTCGTTTCTGAACTTGCCTCATGATGTCAACTTTGGGAATCACTGAGTTGTTTTATTTCTTTTGTTATCAACAGTCAAACAGCTACGACAGTGAGGACCTCGTAAACGTGCATGATATAACGTCACCTCCTTTTTTTTTAAAGGAAACAGTTTCATGTCCGGACATTACTGGTCACTGCACTAACCCTATGAGACTGATCTGAAAAAAAATGCTTTCTTTTTAGTAGTAAATGTTTCAATATTGTCCGTGCTAAATTTGACTTTGTAGGACATGTCATCACTTTCTAATGGCTAATAGGTTTTAGTGTAAGGGAAAAGTTAGTGAAGTATGTATAAACGTCTTACCTTTTTATTGCAATACGACGTTTATTTCCGTATTGGTGAAGATCAGGAAAGTAAACAATAGCAGTATAAATATATAAATCGAGAGATAATTACAGAGTAACAAAAACAAGAAATACACAAATAAAGGGACAACCAATATCGATATGGGCTTTCAGAAGCCGGGACGCTTGTATTGAAAAGCCGTGGACAAAACGAACTTTACACAGAGACAACAAACAACAAAAGATTGACTTCGGGGAATGAGTTATGAACTGGACTGATACATGCAATATTGATTGTTAAAAGATAGATCCATTTACGAGCATAATCACATTTTGGACTTAACTGTACCAGATATTTTCAACGTAACCGCTAAATTTCAGCTAAAAGGAAAGCGGTAATCAGTGCAGTGATTGAAGGTGGTTAACCAGTATTATACTGCAACCTTCCCATGCGATGGTTGTCAAATATTCACGTTCAAACCACTGAAGGAAAATTTTTATTTACTCTGCAGGGTGAGGCCTGTTTTGACACATGCATGCAAAAATAGTGATTTTTGGTCCAAAGCTCTTTTTGCGGAGGGAAGGTTGTAACATTTTGAGACGATATTTTAAAGACCTAAAAATAACTGACGACTTCTGGACGCTTTCAAATGTAGGCTTAGAGGGAGAAAGGCATGAAGATTTCAGATTTTTCGGCATATTTTTGCATTTCAGGGTTTAGCTATTACAAGTAGGCCTAACCCACAATGGTGAGCGCGTCAGCATCTGTGACACGATTATTCCCTTCACAAAAAAGTTCCTAATTCCGTTTTCCTTTCTGAAAAATAATGTTATATTCAAGTATACTCAGATGTTATGCGATACATGTAATCAAGGAGTGAGATGTCGGAAATCATCGACAATCAGTCAAGTATTAAATGACACCTTGTGTTTGAAATTAAAACCGTTCGTCTTCCATACCTTTGATGGTGTTTATGTGAATACCAAGTGGTATTTTCCTCAAGCTAAAGTGTTTCTGCTGCTATTATGAACCATTTAGTTAAAGAACTCTCGTAACCAATGCTAGAACAAGATTATTCAGGTAGAAACACTTTGGAAGTATTTTATATATATGAAAAAGACCGACACTTGACTTTTCCTTGCCGTAAAAGCATTTATGTGCTTGTGTGCATAGCTCATGGATTACCTGGATTCATTTCTAAAAATTTTTCATGAACTTTTATATATACTCATACTAACTTATACCTTATATAACTTATACTAACCTTGTCGAAATCGGGACGATTCACCTGAGTGGACCCGGACGGGATCAAACATTAGCCGTCAAGGCGTACCTTCTTGGCCGCAGGGTACACCTCGGGGTTCCATTTCCTGAACGACTAGAGAGCATCCCAACCCTGATCTCGACTAAGTGCAATTAGAGGGACCAACATGTAATAGTCATGTTTAGTTCTAATTGTGCTGTGGAATGGGTTGCTTAAACATCGGGTTGGACCTGGCTCCAAAAGGCGGCCTGCAGTATACAAAAGTATAACGGGGAATGTCCGGGATCCAGATACGTTGGAACAAGTTGTAAATAAAGTCACTACATGCAGTCTGTCCTCGATTCCTGCATTCGTTTGCTCAGGGCCGATATAAATGGTGACTTGTTCTGATTGTTCAGTAATTTGTCAAAATTGCAATGCCCAATATGAAATAGTCAAGCGTGTGTTTTAGACCAAGATCTTGATAGACGGCTAAGTCAGATGTTGGAATTGCATGCAGTCCAGTTGAAAGACCGACAAAAGAAATGATGGCCATCCGAGCAGAAGCATGCACCACCCCCAATCGGTTGAAAAGAGCCATATTGGTGGGGAGTGCTCAGTTTGTTGGTACATGTGAATCGCTACCACAACGCGTGCATTTCACAGTCGTTCGTGAACTGGCGAAGTACCGTTCCCACCAAGGGTGCAGTGTCCCAATTCAAGGAAAATTCTCCGCCAGGCGTAGGCGCACAAAAAGTACCCCACAGAGATTGCTTCGAAAAGAGGGGTCTGTTTGGGCCACGAAATGGTGAGATTGTGTCAG
>NW_019091574.1:273305-293017 GCF_001949145.1 Acanthaster planci | reverse complement strand
TGGGGGTACTTTTTCTACGCCTCGGCCTGGCGGAGAATTTTCCTTGAATTGGGGCACTGCACCTCTTTGAGTACAGTCTACTAATTTGAGCCCCCTTGAAAACAGTGTAAAATCAGCACTGTTTAGGGCCCAATAACATGCATACCAACATCCCTGAGATTAATGAAACACAAATGAAATTATTGTCTGGTCCCAATCTTTCAATTTCTTTTCAATTTTGTGTAGGTTATCAATTACATTTTTAATTTAATTATTCCCACTAACAAAATCACCCCCGAAAAGTGATTTTTCCGAAGTCTGATTGCAGCCATTTTTCAACTGGCAACCCTAAACTTTCTCAAGCACTTAGGAAAATTTTTCAACCGTAGTTTTTAACCATTCTGCTCTCATGTGAAAGCTCAAAGACCCATGCAGGGAATTGATCCAGGCAACGATTTGCACAACCTCACCATTCTGGGGCTAATCAATCTCTTTTTTCAAAAGATACTGTGGGGCACTTTTAATGCTAATGAGCTGCGGCCAGAAATTCTCACTTGAATTAGTGGACTGTACTGCACCCCTATGGTAGGAACTACTCTTGGCTGATTCACAAATGATTATGAAATGCACGCGCATTGGTTGTGTCACTACCAACGAAATGATCAATCCCCACTAACGTAGCTCTTTTCAACTGATGAGTGCTTGATAGGTGCTTCTGCTCAAGGCGGATAGGTCGAAAGTTTTCATTGAAGGGCACATGTTGAAAATGTAGATATCACAATGTGCCAGAATAATCGATTTCGTAATGCAATAACCATTTGTGGTATTTATTTTATACCCGCCAGGAAGGAAAGCCAGTGTTGTGGGCAGAGTCATCTACCACTCAGAAACAGCCGCCGTTGTCCCAGCTAAATACAAGCCCATCAAGCTCACATAGGGGTCACCAGTTCACTGCTGGCCCACCTCATTTTCCTGACGTAAATCCTGGGCCTACTCATTTCCTTCGCAAGGACAGTTTCCTAGTTAATACATGTACTACGCAGCGCTTGGCTGTACTGGATGTGAACCATCGACCGGCGGAGAATAGGCCAGGGATGACCATGCATTTCAGTACAGTCACGCCGTCAGAAGTACCATCGGTGCATAAGTCAAACGAGTTCGAACCAATCAACACTACGGCACCAATTCCTTACGAAATGCAACAAACTGTGCATTCAAGCAAGCACGCCAATACAACCACGCCAATTTACTGTCACCCCACAAAAACTGGGCTTGGCTCTGATCAGCCTGAAAAGCACTCGGTTAGCCAAACTACGACCCTGACACCTGTCACGCTATCTGCCATACCATCCCTCTGTCAGCCTGCTAATCAGACTGACTTATTAGTCTCAAACGCGACACAGCCATCTCCAGGACCACAGATATCATCCGTCACATCATACGCGGTCAGAGACAAAACCACAAAGAATCTGCTCTCCATTCACAACCCAAGCACTAATCGGACACCGCATGATCTGACAGTACAAACAGCCTCAACAGATCCACTGGCATCCATGTTGACTCACCACGCAAGGAGCATAAACTACCCAGCACCCCTCCCTAGATTTCCATTTGACCTGGATAAGACGTTGAGGTCATGTGCGGGAGGCGTGGCTATGTCTGTGCGTAGGAGGGTCATTCGAGAATCCGCTCGTTTTTATGTCAGCATCACCAAGGGACGAAAGATTAGTTCCAGTGATTATGTCAACATTGGACGTACAATAATTGGAAAATACCCTGGGCTTGCTTATGAAGATGACTATATACCATGGGTATTATGACAAACTTCCCAATTTTGGTTTGGTTTTCCTTTGTTAGCCTGTAGGCCTATACTGAATGTTTTCAATTCCATTACAGTTTGATACGGAGGGTGACGACTGAGAAAGAACGAGCTTCGACTTTTGATGAATAACACCTCATACATGCACTTGTGACATTTACATATTATTTACTGGGGACAAAATAACATGTTTGAAACAAACAAACAAACAAACAAACAAACACCCCAACAAACAAACAACCCAACAACCAACAAACAAGCAAACAAACAAAGTTTTTAATTTAAATTTTGTTTTATCGAAGTCTTTCCAAATGAAACTAGAAGCCACTCGAGCTTAGACTTGGAGTATACTGAAAAGAAGGGGGAAATAAGCAAATAATTGAACATTATTAATGACAGTGCGTTGCCATTCGAGTAGGGCCAACTGCGATCAGATGAGCTGGATTTAATTACAGTAATATTTATGTGAGATACTGGCTAACGATCCCTCGGTCAGAGAATGTGGGCTGGTGAAAATGTATACAAATAAAGGCGGTGAAATGTAGGTATATTACAAGATTTAGTCCGTGCAAAATGTTTCCTTAGAAATCCTTTTAGGGTAGACCGAAAGTGCGTTGTAAGAAATTGGTATAACAGAGAAGCAGTCGTGTGGTATTATGTTTTCTTCACGGTTAAATCTATCTTTCAAAGGCCATTAATTGCTTCTGTTTCTTCTTTTGCTCTGCAGTTTACATTCAACAAGCGCTTAAGCCAATCCATCCGGAACCTCCGTCGACGTCTCAAACAAACCAACGACAAGTCGATGTACGACTATCTGGACTCTATGGAGGGTCCCCTGCCTGTCCAAGTCATCGCGTTGGATGACGGAGAGGACTCTGAGGATGGCAAGGGTGTGGACGATGTGATTGAAGACGAAGGGGGATACGGAGAAGGGGAGATTATTCTCATCAAAGATGAGACACAAGCATGACTCAAGACAAGTAGCTATGAAGAAGTGCTTAATTTGTAATTTTTTTTCACTCAACTGTTAAAAATGGTTCTGGGCGTCAGTCACTGCACCAACCAGAACTACTGTCATCCACGCCGCTTGACAAGCAGTCACGCCTTTGCTCGTCGCACAGCATCACATGTCATTTCCGTAGCTAGGGCATTTCCCAAGGAGCAACCATTTTCACAAACAGCTTTATCTGTCCTTGGTTGCTGGCAATTATCACTGCTAAGTCGTTGCGCCTTTTTACCTATGTTTGTACATGTACAGAGGATATGCCGGCAGCATTTCTTCCGCAGGGATACCCATGAGTAGACCTTTTCTTTAAAGTCCCCCTAACAAACGCACTGACAGGGGAAATGACTGTCGTGCATAAGCTCTATATTCACGCTGCTGATACCAATTAACCATTCTGTAGTAGTAGGGAACGGTATTTTCCAGACAAGACATTCCTTCCCATTCTCAGGCCAGGAGGAACCAGCAGGGGCCTTCCCCAATCTAAGGAATTCCCCCAAATGCTTGCGGCCGCACACAAAATTTAGACACAACTTACGGGACAAAAGGGACTTTCCAAAACTCGTGACCTAAAAGGGACTTGCCCCTTTTCACGAGACCTTTGACCTTCAAAACCTAAAAAAGGAACTGTTCCGCTAACTCATGACTTCCTCGTGATTCCCAAACACAAAAGCGGAATCCCGCCCCCCCGACTTTCCACTTTCGGAAAAAGTAGCTCTACACCGAACGCTCCGAGAAAAAATGAAATAAATTTTTAAAATGTATATATAAATAGAGATATGAATAGAGAAACCAACCCGCAACGCTGCCCTGTCTTAGCGGTCTTTAGGCGAGTGAAAAAATCGTTTCTAGCTGACTTTGTCAAACGATATAACATTACATTACCGCCACCCGCTAAAAAAAGTCATTCAAAGCCCGAGCTCATGAAAGCGATTCAAGAGAGTCAATGGCAATTTAGAAATCTCACGAGACAATCATATCGTCAGCTTTTAAAAATAGCGCAAGACAACAACATAGAATATACGGCCTCGGGGACAAAAGGAAAAATATTGCGAACAGACTTGGTCACCGCGATTAAAGCATACATTAAGCCGCAGGCAATTGAAGAAGTAGACATTTGAAGAATTAGGCAATTTAGAGGCAACTATAGAGATTGGGAACTGATACGTAATTTCTTTGCCGACGACTTGATTCACTTTTTTGATTTTTACAAAAAGTACATCGAAGACAAAGCACTAGCCGAGTTTAAAGAAATCGGTTCATACAAGTTACAAACGGGAATAAATGTTCAATTCAAAATGGAAAAGCCCGGAATCGAGACTAAACTCGGCGTTTTACATTTACTAGTAAAAACAACGCGGTCTTTTTTCTAAACAAACAATTAAAGAATCGTTAAACCAGCAAATTGCAAAACGTCTAGAGGACGCGGAAGCTCATGAACAGAGAGGATCTGGCTGGATGTTTGCTAAAGTAGTCGCGTTTTACATAAACGTGGTTAAATATAATCCAGTCAGGGCTACTTACATTCCGTGGCCAAAATATTTGGCAGTAAAAACTGCAATGATCAACGTTCAAAACAAAGAAGATTAAGAATGTATTCGCTGGGCGTTGAGAGCTGCTTTGAAGTTATATTCAGATTACGTAAAGCATCAGTTGGAAATCAATCCAGATTATAAAATACACGAGGAGCGCACCTCGACTTACACGACAGCTGACGACTTAAATTTCGCAAATGTATACTTTCCAACAACCGTGTAACAAATTCCACGCATCGAATCGCAGAATAACTTGGCAATTAACATATTGGTTATACAGAGAAAGAAGGCACTTACGTGCTTTACAAAACTAAACGCGCTGACGAGCCAATTAATTTACTGTATTTTACTAAAGGCGAAACGAGTCATTATTGCTGGATCAAGAGCTTTTCTCAATTAATGTGCGACGCTACTGAACACACAGCGAAATTACACTGGTGTTTCAAATGGCTGTCTCACTTTCAAACGCAAGAAAGACTAGACAGGCACCATATAGACTGTAAAGGGATTAACACAGCAGCGTGTAAAGTGGAACTACCAGCCAAAGGCAAAATATTCTCAAACTTGAAAACTATAAAAACAAGCAGGATGCCCCCCTTCGTAATCTACGCAGATTTCGAATTTGTTTTGGAGCGTTTGCCACCAAAAGAATTAAACACGGTTAAAACACAAGTTCATAAACCATTCGGGTATTCATATGCAGTTGTCAGATGTGACGGCATTTGTACCAGTCGCGAGACCTACAGAGGCCCCGACGCGGCCTTTACATTTGTAGAATCGTTGTCTAGAGAGGTCGCCGAGATCTAGTCTGGTCGCACGAGTTGCAAAAGATCTACGAAAACTGTAACGCTACTGGATCTGCGAAAGACGCATCGTTTCAACCAAAGAATCACAATGCCGGTGTCAAGTCCCGGATGAGCCGAAACCAAAGAGCGAAAAAGCCGCTTTTAGTTCAGTAAACGAACGAGGTTTCAGAGACTACATTTGTATGACTTGTGAAAAGCCCATCAATAAATTTTGCAATTGTAATGTCAAGTTACGAGTAGTGCCTGGTCAAACATGTGTTTCCGTAGTGCTGCACAACTTGGAAAAATACGACGCGCATTTAATTATGCAGGGTGCTCAAGCGTTTGACGACAGTAAAATTAAAGTCATCGCCAAAAACACCGAAAATTATACCTCGTTTAGCTTTGATCAACTCAGGTTCCTAGACTCGTTTCATTTCATGGCAGCCTCACTCAATCGATTGGATTAAAAATTGTTTGCTCAAAGATATCCGCCTGCTCTTTGACGGGTTTCCAGAAAACAGGGGTTTACTTTTAGGAAAGGAAATTTACCCATACGAGTATATCGACTCGTTTGATAGATTTGAACAGACAAGCCTGCCTCCTCGAGCTGCTTTTTATAGCTCGTTGAGGCAGCAGTCCGTTGCAGAATGAGACTACACAAGGGCTCAAAATGTGTGGCAAGCTTTCGGTTGTCAAAATATCGGGATTATCACGATTTAAACGTCGAGACAGACGTATTGTTACTAGCAGGCGTATTTGAAAACGTTCGCCAAGTTTGCAAAAACCATTACGGTTTGGACCCGGCCAATTATTATAATTCGACTGGATAATCGTGGGATGCATTTTTAAAGCACTCTGGCATCGAATTGGAGCTTTTGACCAACTTTGAAAAGCACCTGTTTTTCGAAAGGGCCAAAAGAGGCGGCATTTCGAGCGTAGAGGCTAAGCGCTATGCCAAAGCAATAATCCCGAATTAAAAGACTACGATCCAAATAAGCCAACGTCACATATAATGTATTTGGACGCGAATAATTTAAACAGCTGGGCTCTGATGAGTCGTTACCCTTTAAACTTTTTCGATGGATTCAAGACGTAACAAAATTTACCCCAGAGTACATTTCGAAAATTTCCCCCAAAGCGTCTAAAGGCTACATGCTAGAAGTGACTTTGGACTATCCAAAACACTTACACGACAAACACAACGATTTCCCACTGGCACCTGAAAACATCTCGATCCCCAACGACTGGTTCTCAGTGTATCAAAAAGACTTGATAGCCAACGGTGAGCGAGTTACTTCGATAGGCAAGCTCGTATCCACTTTGAGCACCAAACACAAATACGTAGAGCACTATCGCACGTCACAAAAATATCTGGAACTCGGTCTAGAATTAAAACAAGTTCACCGAGCAATGTCGTTAAACAGGCGCCTTGGATGAAAAGTTATATCGATAGAAATACCGAGATGCGTAAATTAGCCAAGTCTGATTTTGAAAAGGACTTTTTCAAATTCATGAATAACTCGGTCTAAGGCAAGACGATGGAAAATGTGCGTTACCGCATGGACGGGCATTTACTGAGAGACCTTCACGACGCTGACAAATACAAGAAGCTAACTCTTAAACCAAATTATAAAGCGACTACGCCGTTTAAGGAATGTGATCTTTCATTTGTCGAAGTGTTTCGCATAAAAACAAAGTTAAATAAGCCAATCTATTGCGGTGTAAGCGTGCTAGACTTGTCCAAGACTTTAATGTACGATTTTATTACAATACGTTAAAAGCGGCTTTCGGTTCAAACGTCTGTTTATTATACACTGACACGGACAGCCTGCTCGTTCAAAAGTACGTGCGCAAAAAGCGCAAGTTGTTTGACTTAAGCAATTATCCAACGGATCACCGGCAAGATGAAAGACGAATTTGGAGGTGAACTGATATCAGAAGCAATCTGCATTAGGCCAAAAATGTATTCGATTTTAACCGAGCACCAAAATTTGAAAAAGGCTTAAAGAGTTACAAAAATCGTAACGCAAAAACGGTTGTCGTACGAACACCGTATTTGAAAAAATGCAGCATTTTAATAAACAGCAGCTTTTCAGGTCTGATTAGCATCTGCTATTCACGGTGTCGCAAAAAATAAAAGTCTTTCGGCCCTTGGACACAAAGCGTTATGTATTACCAGACGAAATTGGCACTTTAGCTTATGGACATTATCAAGCCTTTCAAGCCGGCAGTAATTCGGTGTCTTCGGGTATCACTTGAAGTTCCTCTCTCACGAAACTTCGCTTTGGACCGTCTAATAAGTAGGACCCGTTTTCACGCGCTTGCCATTGACCCGTTTAAATTGACTCTTGCGTTTCTCAATTTGATAAACGTTTACAGACCAGACTGGATCGGTAGCCTTTTGACGGTACCGCCTTCTTGCTTGCCTGGATAAGATAAATATCTAACTAACACGTCTGGGGGAAGTTCTTTTTGGGTTTCCCTAAGAGGTGCTGCAGGCGTTTGTTTCACTCGATTCAACTTGACGGCTTCTGCGGGTTCTTTGTCAATTAACTGAGTTTTTTCCTTGTTAAGTGATTTTATTACTTGAGGCAGGCGTTTCACCCATTCCACGTTTCTAACACCAACGTTTAACATTTCTTGCGCGTATTGATTGCCAAATAAACGCTCGGCTAAAGTGGGATTATTAAACCGTTTTACTATTCCTTGCGATTGCTGTACGCCGGGTTCACCCACTTGAATTGCTACCCCGTGTTTTGTCATCAACTTTTTAAATTTGCCGTTAAATTCCAATCCAGCGTCTATGATAAACTTTGGCCAAGTCAGAGGCGACCTTTCGTAAATTTGTAAAGGACATCGAAGCTCTAACTCCTCAAGACCAGGAAAAGCTTTTTAATTTATACGAAGTACGCTTCGGGAAAGAAATCGTCATTACTTTGGGAAATGCGATTCTAAGTTTATACACGCGTCTTTTAGGCATTGCTGCACCCATAGAATTTTTAGGCTTCAACGTAGATTTGAAATCGGAATAAGACCTAACCAAAGATTTAAACGACTCAATTATAAGTCAAACGACGAGTCACTTCTTGAGCGAGCCTGTTACAAACATGGAATTTATCTTTCACCCTTGGTAGCCACTTTAATTACGACAAAAACATTTAACCACCAATAAAATCAGTGTATTATAAAATAAGATGTCAACAGAACTACAGCAAACGACAGCACCGACTCCTGCCCTGAGTCCGGTAAAAAGCCAGGTACAGACGGTAACCAAAGTTAAAAATCTAAAGCGAGTAGAACAGGGGAAACGCCTAGCCGAACACAATAAAAAGATGAAACAGCAACTGGCCAAGATGATATTAGGCGAGTCCGAAGCCGAAATAAACTCGGAAAATAAAATTTATAAAACCGTTTCGGAAAATAGAGATTCAATTTTAGGCGGCTTGGCAGTTGGGACACTTGCATTATTTTTCATTTAAAAAAAACAAGTCAACGCCTGCAAAAGCTCAAATGACTCAAGCAACATCAAAAGTTCAAACGACTGTACCAGCACCCGAAATTTAAGACTAAGAAATTTTAGACATGGAATAAATTTTTAAAATTAAGTTTAAAAAACCTATATATTAAGAATGAGTAACGCTAAAGCTATAGACGTAAATGGCATCGCCAATACGGTTTACCACGGCGCCATAGTCAGCCTAATCTCCATGGGTTATGCCATGCTGAGCAATAAGCTATTTAAAATTAAACCGCCAGATTTAAATAAATTATCGGTCGAAGACGCGATTAAATTCACGGCAGTGTCAAGCGGTGCATTATATAGCCACGCAGGGCTGGCTCGTATCGCAGGGCATCTTGCCGGCGAGTTTACCCACCACTTAAAGTCAAAATAATAACCGGTTTATTTTAAAGTAAAAGTATTATGATGGCAGAAGGCGGATTTGACACAGTAGAAATTCAAACTGTTAGACAGGAAAAGCAAATCAAGACGATTCGCAAGACCTGGCCTTATTTAATACAACGCAAACGGAAACGCCGTTTTGAAGAAGAGGGGTTATCTTTACCGTTGCTCCAGATGTACCTTTTACTGTTGCTCCAGATGAGGAACGAGAGACTTTTGAAACTTTAGATATTGAAAATCGATACGATAAATTAGTTAAAGATGTAGACCCCCTACGCGAAACAGACCTTGCAAGACAAGTCAGGCTAATGGAACTTAAACGGTTGTTTGTTGAAGATTAAGTGGATGATTTCTATGACGCTATTGAAAAAGAAACTGGTTACGAGCCGTTAAATAGAGATCCAAAAATATTTAATCTACTTTAAAGATCGTCTGTACGTCAAGTGTGAAGGTAAAAAGTTCTCCTTACGTATGAAAAAGACAATAGTCGATTTCTTAGTCTAGAGACAATCAGGAATAAAACAAACGTAGATTTCATAAGACGTGCCTTAGGTTTCCAAGACTACGTAACCGATAAAACAAAAGCAGAAAAGAAGAAATTGGTCGAAAACTCGCGCAATTGCACCCCAAAGGCATAGAATTAATAGAACTACCCCAAGAAGCCGAAGGCGCCAAATATAAATCAGGCGAGACTACAAAATTTAAAGGCGTTTTTGCATATTGTAACAAATCTTGAGATTGGTTAATCGATTGTTCCAGGTCAGGCTCCGAGTTTATTAAAGACTCTACTATGGTAATAAACTACCTTTGAGCGTCTTATCCGGTATCATGGGTTAAAGCGCAGTTCTTTGTTTGAGCCTGAGCTCCAAGTAACGCGTAAAACGTAAGCTCGAATCGACTCGTTTACCTTTGTTATTCCCACGCCTGTCAAGCTTGATTTCTTTGGTATAAAATCCCACCAAGCCAACGTGACTGTGTCCGACAGCGAAATCCAATTTACGGTGTAAGTACTCGCATGACCAGAGCCTTTAGGCGGTTTAGCCCTACCAAGACCCATGTAAGTGGATCCTGCATATTTGCCATTTGTCACATGTAAGTCGTGCGCGTCGTAATTTACCGGAAACCGGTATTATAAGCGTCGTCGTAATAATAAGCCGTGCCTAGTCCGTTTGATACGTTGTCCCTCGTTTGTTTAAAAGATTGATTTTGATAATAGACAAGTGTCTATAAATTTGCGATGATTTTAATTGTCGTCACTCGGAATTGCCTTCCCGTAAAATCTGTCCACGAATTTCTTCAATCTTTTGAAGCAGGTAAATTTTTGTCGCGTTTGATTCGGTTTGATACCCAGTTAAATCTGGATACATATTTGGCTGATTATCTGTCGTCATCTTTTAAAATATACGTGTTTTTAAAATGTCTTCCTCGGCACGGTTAAATAGTCTAACTGTAGTAAAATTGTGCCGTCTTTGTTGTTTATCAATTCTTGTCGCCTTGTTTCTCAACAAAAAAATGTAATCTCGTTTTCTGACCGTTTAAAACTGACTTGGCGCTTTCACTCGGGTCTGATGTGGTGCACAATACATACGAGGGCTGTTCGTTGAAGAAATTAAAGTGATTGTTTATTTCACGGCAGTGTATCCAAAGTTCGTCAAAGGGATTTATATTTATCTTTCCCTTGTAAATCACGTTTTGCACGAGTCTACCTTTCGGCAGGTTTAAAAGCTTGCCGACTTTTACTCAACTTTAATCTGAGTTTTAAATCCGTTATCATAAATGTCACCAAGTTTGACTTTTCGTGAAGTTTAAAACTCACGCCGGGAAATGGGTTTAAAATAAAATCAAACTAATCCACATTGTAAAATCCGGGTGGAATGACTACACTTCCTTGTTCTCCAGCGTTCACAAAATCTGCGGCGTTTCTCATTTGTGCAGACGA
This sequence comes from Acanthaster planci, assembly GCF_001949145.1. The sequence continues at coordinate 282,053 of NW_019091574.1, read as the reverse complement.
TGCATCACTGCAGCGTTTGAACCAGAGGCCGTAACTAAAAGTGTGGGCCTGGGTTCGGTTTGAACGGCTCTGATGTGCCTAGTTCTGTCTTCGGTGTTGTCGCCTAAAAATCCCTCTTGAATAAATATTAAAGCGATGCGACTGGCTTGTTCATAAATATCAATTTATGCTCTGGTTACAAGTATAAGATAAATTAGCGCGTCGTCTTTCTCTTTATCTGTTGCTTCGGCTGATATTTCTCCTCTTGAACGTTGATTGGTTAATGTTTGTTTTTGATTGATTGTTGAGAGTGTCTGTCTCTAATTCTGAGAACGGCACTGTTAGTTCAAGCGCTTTTATAACATCTTTGTTGATAGATGATACCTCTAGCGTTGGAGGCAGTCCACGCCTTTGTCTAACTCCTTCGGGCCCCCTTGCTGCAGGACGCCATTCTCCTTGCGTTTCCCATTCAATTTCGGTCGACTTTGTATTGTTAAAATAACCCGGGCAGAAGCTTACTTTTCTGACTTTAATCTTTTTATCGCCTTTTAAATTGTCGATTTGATTATCTAATTTAAACATCTGCTCGCTTTCGGTCAAATAAAAAGTGTCAGTCTCCATTTATAGTAAAAGGGTTTTTAAAAATCTTGCTCGGCAAGTTGAAATTTGTTAACGGCGTTGTCCCAGTGTTTCTCGGAGACTTGAAACAGGTCTTTTGCGGCTTTTGTGGGTTCTTTTGTCACGTCTTGGTAACAAACGGCAATTAAAGCTCGTAGCGGCTTGCCTCTGGAATTTTTGCCTGCTAATATGTTGTTTAATTTATATTCGACGAGTCCCGCCTGTTCGGCGGTTAAACTCTATGTCAAGTCCATGAAGAATGTTACTTGTTTTCCATTTTGGCTTTTTATAGTCGAAACGTTGATTATATTTGCCGCCTATGTTTTCTGCCTCGTCCAAATAAATGCGACATGATATAGGTTTTCCCGGCTGAATTATTTAAAACAGCATCCAAATTCATTGACCTTCGAGCGATTTCTCGAAGCCTGTTACTCCCATGGTTGATTTTCGAAACTTTGCGCATTCAGTTTTGTTTGTGGACGTTCAATCTTGCACTTTCAAGGATTCAGTTTAGTAACAGTATCATTCAATGTCACGATGCACAAGCGTCACTCAATTTCGCCCTGGGTGACTGGGAGGTGGATTCCTACACAAATTTTACTTTCATATCCGTCAATGGGCACTCATATTCGCAATTTCAGCTTTTCAAAGTATACGTAAACCCTAAGTATTGAAGAAAAGATAGAGTTTCTGTATAATTATGATACGTGTACAGTTCCAGAGACATCTTGATCGCTGGCGATATTTGCCCTGGATCTTTATTATTCCCAACCTTTTCATTTAACTTATACTTGTATACTTTTGTTCTGTTAAATGCTTATGGGGATAATATCGTGTTGTTATTTTTTTTTAAGTTGAAAATTTCGGATTACATGAAACCAATTTTGTTCTTTCTTTTTATAAATCTTCAAGCAGGAAATATACGAATTATAAGATGACTGCTGAAAAGATTGAGTATTTGGTCATTGTTTTAACAATCATTTTAACCAGATAAGAAGAATTTGATCATTTCTTTTTCTCGTTTTAAGCAGAAATAAAGACGTACATTATAGACAAGAGGTTCTCCCACCAAGGTGATTCTAGTGTTAGTGTATGTTCTTCTGCGAGTTAAACCCCTCTTCAAACATTTAAAATTTGTAAATTAGACTTTGATGAAAAACATTGCCCCGATGTCAGAACTTGCTTGCCTATTCACGAAATTGCATGCCTATTACGAGTACCACAAAGTGACCGTGCGAATTTGACTTCTGTTCTTGGGGTTTCCTAAACTAAATAGCGACTCAAACTTTGCTGTTTAACAGGAATTTGCAATCGCGTGCTCATGGAGTTAAAGTTAAATTGAATGATTATTTTGGCTGATTGAACGTTGATCTGGATCGTCAGTCAATTTCGCGCTAAATTGAATGAGCCTGAAGTTAATTGGAGCGCCAATTTCAAAAAGTTGGGCGGGAAAACCTATACTAGCCCGCAATCTCGGCAGACGAGTTTATAATCTATTCCCATTCTATTGGTGTGTGGGCAGGTGTCTTCTTTGCCCGTGATTGTTATTTATTTAAAGGACGTAAATTAACCTCAGTTATTCCTGAGAATAACTGGGGTTTGAAAATTGTACTTGGCTAATTCTTAAATCAACCTTTAATTTCACGAGCGTTTCCAATTCGGCTTCAGATTCAGATTCGTGAAGGTCAAATCTTATAAATGCTTGTAAGGCCGATTTATTTGAAATTATTCCGTCATTTCTAACTTTCAACATGGCCGTTGAGACAGTATATCTAACGCTGGCGCCGCAAGAAAGCGAACAGTGAGTTCCATAATCCACGTCTTTTGGATAAATGAATGATTGTGCATCGCATCTTTTTATTTATAAATTTCTCGATATTTGACGAGTTGATGGGCCTCTTTCTATGGTCAAATAACGAGGCATAAGAATCAATTTTAACGTTTATGCGATTTTTGTCTGTATAGGGCGGTTTAACGACGTATTCAATCCTATTTAAATCGTCGATATCGCGACTGGCTTTGTAATCGTTTATCGTGCATGACGGTATGAAAGACCAGGTATTAGCCTGTTTTTCAAATTTGGCGACCTACAACGTTTTCGGCAGTTTCATCCCGCGTGCCATATTTATACACGGGATTTATGCCGTAACAGGTCGTGTCTGACATATAATTAACAGGCGTTTTTCTAGCCCTTCGTGCGTATAATAAATGGGAGAGGAGCATTGAGTTACTTGACTGCCCTCTTTAATCACAGAATTTGTGAAGGTTAATTTGCTTGAGTCAAAAAGACTGTATGTGACATTGGGATCGCTATTGTTGGCTTTGAGACGCTCGTAGTTGTCGTTACGATGTAAATTTGAGTTGACATGGTTCTGATTTTTCAGCTTTACCAGAAATTTTCTCATTTTTATTTGCCCAATCGGTCGTGTCTATTAACTCGGGTGGAATTTCTACTTTAAATCTTCGACGTCAACGTCATATTCAATTGTTAACCCAATTTCACATAAATCAGAGTCCAGTCTAGACGCAGGATTAGGCAGTGGTTTATCGTCTCTTTTGTGCTTGCCGTTCACGAGTACCACGTGATCCATTCCTTCCAACTCAACACAAAGGATGACTTGCGGCGACGAAACATGATTTTATGCCGCACTTTTTGTGCACGAAATTTTCTTTATGTTGGGCAGTCAAACAGTCCCACAGTCATCAATCTTATGTTATGTAACGTGACTGCAATGCTGGAATAATGTTCTATTGTAAGACTGTGTGTTGTTATCTTGGCGATTAACGCAAATCTGACTTGCAGTTTATTTATTCCATTTCTTTACCCAGGGTAGGCCCTAACAGTTACAAACTGTTTTCCATTGGGGCCCTGCGATCATTACAAGTTAGCAAAATACATGTAGTTAGAAACTCACAGCGAAAAGTAAAATTGAAAAATACGACAAACATGAATATTTGCAAATACAAAGCACTAAAATATCATACACATGTGAACATTTAAATTTATCAAGGCATTAATTAAATACTGATCACGGGATGGGCGAAAACCCTTCAAAAAACCCTTTGGGAAAAAAGAACACGGGGAAATTCCCGATCCGACTCCAGTGAACGTTGGCAACCAAGTTTACATCTCCATAGAAAGATTTTACATTAGCGCCGTCTACACACATCCGCATCGAAACCGAGGATCTCTGTGTTGAACTTCCTCACGCACGCCCGCGGAGTCGACACAGTACGTAATGCAATGTCTGGTTCGTAAGTGTGATGCCACTTCAGTTTAAGTCACGCCCACTGCACATGCAGATGCACGACCATCGCAGGTACGTTAGTTCGCGGTACATTGCCGTTATTCTTTCTTTGATTTTACGTGTCGAGTCATCCTGAAAGACTTTTCCACAAAACTTTGCAGACTGAAAAGTCTGAATTTAACATACCTTTATGTATTTTGTGTTTTGACTCCTTACTTTCAATCGTCTGATCGTCTTAAGAACTGAAGCTGACACATACAGCCTCGTTTTCAAACGCGGAAGTGCGTAGATCGACGCTAAAAGCGTCGTATTGGGATCCCTGTGTAGATCAGCATTTTAGACTACACAGCACTGGTCATGGGTTTCCGTAGTTTTTATTTGAATGTCCCTAAGGAGTGTATACTTCTGAGTTGCTCTGGCAAATTGTTCCATGTTTTTGCACCACTCACCGCAAAACGTTGAGCGTAGCATTCTTTTTTGGATAAAGGGACTTATAGTATCTTGTCAACTGAGTAGCTTGTTTCGCGAATCCGTGTGAATGGCATAAACAGATTTGTCATATACATAAAGTCAATTTGTTCAGACATTTTAAAACAAGACCAGTCTTTTTAGATCTGTCTCGGAAATGGTACCCAGTTCAGTGTAGCAAATATATTCGCTGAGGGGGTGAGAGGGGTGCATTTGAGGGTTATCAGTGCAGCTCTTTTTAGACATTTGTTAAGAATGGTATCGTGGGATATGTATCTTCCTCCCATACCGTGCAACAGTATTCTAAAGTTGGGATGACTAAGCTAATGAAAAATGTGTGCAGGCTACTTTGTCAGACATTGTTCCAGATTCTGTTTATCGTGCCTAATTTAGATAAGACTTTTTTCTGACGTAATCAACATGTGGGCCCCAACTTAGTGTTTCGTCAACAATAACTCCCAATTTGCAAGATTTTTCTTTGACAATTAGGCTATCAGCATTGTAGAGGTTCAATTCTGTATTGAAGGTTTTCTGCCTTGAGCCAATAAGCATGCATTTGGTATTGTTTGTATTTAGTTCAAGTTTGTTTCTTGAACACCAATGTAGAATTCTGTCAAGAGCCTCATTCAGATTCCTTTATATTTTTAATATTAGAAGAGCTACACGTTAGAGTGGATTCATCTGCATACATATACAAGTTACAATTTGGCGGGATACAGGACGGCACATCACTTGTGTAAATAATAAATAAAAGCGGTCCTATTGAACCCTGTGAGAAACCAACGATATTAATAGCAGAACCTTTGATATGTTACCCTCAATATTTACCGACTGAGTACGATCGCTTAGGTAGGATTTAAACCGAACGATTAGTGGAGTAGACATGTTAAGCCTTTTCAATTTCCAGAAGAATTTCATGGTCAGTACGATCAAAATGCTTTACTGAGATCTATATATACACTGCCTGTAACTTCTCCTTGCTCTATAGCCTGGACACACCTATTTGTCAAATCGTGTAGAGTGGTTTCAGTTGAGTGCAAGGGTCTAAATCCTGACTGGTAACTAGGAATAGGTTATTTTCTTCAAGGTAAGCGTATACTGACGAGTGCACTCACCTGTCCAAAATCTTAGAGACAATCGGCAGTATCGAGATTGGACGATAATTGCTTGTGCTACATTTGTCTTTTTTCTTACGAATTGGTGTCACCAGAGCATGTTTGCAGTCTTTGGGATATCTCCCACATGTGATGGAGGGGTTAAAAATATGAATTAGACATTTGGTAATACACGGGGGAAGCCATTTTGATAATTTTAACACTTATATCCCATCCGGACTTGTTGGTTTCCCTACTGACATTTAGGAATTCATCGTCGAGGGAATCGTAGTAGGGGCATCAGCATTATCGTCATTATTTTCAGGCTCGTACAAGGGACCATTGCCACCTTTTATGCGTTTGTTTTCCAACTGTAGAAAAATGTTTACTAAATATCTCAGCAATGTCAATAGGATCGTCAATGTCTTCTCCATATGGACAAAGGGTGGAGTTTGGAACACTTTTTTTATTCTTCGGGAGAACCTCCTTTAGCTTTTTCCATAACATACATAAATTGCTTTTGTTCTCCTCTATGGCTGACGTGAAGTATTCACTTTTCCTGTGATGTATTTTCTTAGTCACCGTGTAACGCAGTTTTGTGTAAGAATCCCAATGTATTTGTGACCCTGTGCATTTGGCGATTTTGTGCGAACGATCACGTTGCCTCATAAGTCGAAGGATTTCCACATCAAGCCAGTGTAAGGAGGTACCCCTAATGCGTTCAGTTTTAATCGGTGCGTTGAAATTGATAATGTTCATATAACCCAAGTCTGAAGCCCCAATAAACCAAACAATGTCCTTTTCCTCTTAAATGCAAAGGATATTGTGGCGCCGCGCCCCTCCGACGAAGGCGAGGGCGCCCTCCTCCTCGAGGTGCGGTGCGTCGGACGGCACGCCGGAGAGTACCTGAGCGGCTAGGGACGAGTCCGTTGGGACCGAAGTATAACGTCCCCCAAGAAAGTTGGTCTTCGTCGAGATGATGGCTAATCTGATTGGTCGAAACTTAATGACGTAACCTGGACAGACCTGACTTGAAATGAACTTCGCCTGGACTCCTGACTTATATACAATAATTAACAAGCGGCTGGTGTATTCATCAACACACCCAACCAATACACCAGTAGAGGGCGCTATTGACGGGGAAACTGCGTGATTATACGTGACTGGACTTTGCCCAGAGCAGCGAACACCACAATTAATTGTGGGCATCCAGTGCCAAATCAGGGACTTTAGCAAGTCTACGGGGCTTATTGTCAGGGCTGCGCTACACGCAACTCACGTCACGAGATAGCAATCCGCCCTTGCATCGACCGCAAGCTCCTATCAGGAACTATACCGCACCACCAATTAGCCCCTCAACCTACCAAGCCCCTCAACAGCACACGCACCACTCGGACTTAGGCACGGTCACACTAGGCTAGGTGACTTTAACCCTTGCACAGGATTCTCGACCCTTACCTCAGGATCAGCCCTTGATCAGGACCACAAAGCCTAGCCTACTCGCGCCTTTTATAGCTTTCGCGCTGCTCTGACCACACCCGCGCGCGCAGGTGACCAACAGTGACTTCCGCTGCCCTATCGCACAACGCACAAGGCGGAGCCTATGCGCCGCGCTTGCTTGACACACAGCTATGCGCGCCTGACATCTGCCTCTGTTACTGGGCAGGGCGCCATCTATAACTCTGCACCGTGCCTCGTGACTAGCGCCCTCTGTTGCGTCACAATATGTAGCCAAAGCAAAAGAGATTGATTAGTGATTTAAAGAAAATAGCACCAAATAACACATATAATCAAACAATACTTACGGAAACAAAACATTAAAAATATCTGTCAAAACAACTGTTCGGCACCCAAAATATAGTGAGAAATGTTGATCGACTAAAGCCGATTTATGAAAAGAAGTCTTGAGAACAGAACCCCCAAATAAGGATTTACAGTAAAATAACAATTATACAATTGGAAACCTGAATCTACGCACGCAATGTATGTAAAGCTAACAGCATCGCGTGCTACGTTTGATTACAAGCCTAAGCACATCCGGGTTCTGTGTGCATACTTGTACGAATTCTTCAACCAATCAGTGACCTGGAAATCCAAGTGCCTGTCATGCATGCGAAAGCAACGCTTCAAAACGGTTGCATCCTGAGTCAGCTAGAGATATTTATGGATGAAAAAATTCACTTTTGAGGTCAGTAAACTGAACATTTTTGTAGAGTATAAATTGAAGCTGTGGCCACGTTGAAAAATAGGAAAATTTTGCCGCATTTTCGAATGCGAACTTGTGTTTTTGGATAATTATCATGTAATTTACCACATTTTTGACAAAGAATGCGCTTAAAACCAGCGTATAATGAAAGACACCTTCTTTAGCAGTATTGCCTAGGGCCAGTATAGTCGATATTACGTCATCTTTTTAGCCTCTCGACCAATAAGAACGCAGGATTTGGCTGACATTCAGCCTCATTGACATAATTTGAGGAGCCAAGTTCCAAGTTAGCAGGCAACGCTATGAGTACATTTGGAGACAGGGAATTGTTCGGTACGAATTGCTCATGAGGACAGCTCTTGCCCTGGGCTCAGGTTGAGGCAGGTTATTTGATCAAATTGCGAGGAATTTTGAGTACTGGATGACTGTGGCAGAGTGAGACAGGTGAGTGCACGTGTTTTTCTCTTGTTCATAGGCGATCCGGTATCGTTTAACAGTTCAAGCATGGATTAAACTAAAATACATGTAAAACTACCGAGTCGGATGTCAATATACATGTTGTACGGACTGTGTTGTTAAGTTGTCGTACGAATGCAAAATCACAAACCATATGACTAAGTTTGGAAAGTTTTGAACAGCTCAAAATGTACAAGCAGCTGTATTTTTTTTCTTCAAATTTTTGAACACAAAGTTTGATTGTAATGGGGGATGGTACCACGCTGGCAATAGTCAGCAAAACTGAGAAAAATAAATGTGGGAGAAACTACCACATACATGGCACAGCCATGTACACGTAGGCCTGCACTGTTTTCGGTCCATGCTTATTCATATTGATAATAAAGTCGCCGAGTAGTAGGGATAGGAGAGTTCTGGAGCACACGCCCTTTTCACCCCCTTCACTCACCACTCGCACCGGGGATTCCCACTCACCTTTTGACCCCGGTGCACTTTTCCTGTAAACAACTCGTGACTAGCGCCGGGGATTTCCACTTCACTGACCTTGACCTTTTGACCCGGCGCACTTTTGACTAGCACCGATCGCACCAGCAATCACTCACACAAAAAAAGGGACTTCCCGTCGACCTGAACTCGTGACCTCTACTTAAAGCATGGCTCTGTTCAAAGCAAAACACGC
>NW_019091574.1:243968-268234 GCF_001949145.1 Acanthaster planci | reverse complement strand
TATATTTGCCAAATGGCCTGCTTTTTTAGCCAGTTCCTGATAACTGATTTGTCGGCACCGGTCTTTTCGTGTAGATGATCGACCGCGCTTTCTCCTCGCCAGTAACCCTGCGGGCTGTAAAATAGTTTTTTAAAAGTTTGGTCCATTTTAAAATAGGTGACGCAAATCGATAAGCTAACAACCCCACCAAGGCCGTCCCGGATATAATCCAAACAAACTCGCGAATCTTTTGATCTTCGGAAGGCTCGTAAAAAACGGACAATGTAGGCTTTGGCGGTGATGGGGCAATACTCTTACCGGTCCATTCTGAATAAGCTCGTAGGGCTTCGTATATGTCTGTAAACACCTTTTGACTCGCGCGTTCTTGTCGCATTCGTTCGTTTAAAAAGTCGAGTTTTTGTATGCGGTTTTGTTCCCACTCTTGTTGTGCTTGATCTAATTGCTCCAACGCTGGGTCGTGTCGCTTTCGTTCTTCGTCGACGCTCGATTTACCGCTTTTTGATAAACTGCTAAATAAAAAAATTGAGCCCGTAAATGCCAAGGCGTTTATTATCCCAGATCCAATCGTCGTCAAAATACTAGCCATTTTTAAAATAAGGTTAAATTACATTAAATGAACGAACGAAGCGAAGCGAAGCGGGCAACGAGCGAAGCGAGTGTTACCGAAAATAAAGATCAATTGTCGGAGATTCAAGCAGACCTAAGCAACATCGAGCAGATATTGGGTGATATTCGCGCCGATATAGATCACATCGGTGATAAGGTTTCAGAGACCCAAAGTGAAAAATACGAAGACCTGTTTTTTACGGTCGGTGTATCCTTAATCGCGTTTTCTTTTCTTTATAAATTATTTCAATAAGAATCGTAAATAAGACTAGTATATATTAAAAGTAATATGTCGCAACAATACACCAAAAAGCTAAACCCGAGTCGCAGACTTAAAGTACCTCGCGCGATCAAAGGCGACAGGAGGGAGGTAACCATTACGCACAACCCGAGTACCATAGCCGCGGGTCACACGTTAAACGTAAAATTTCCAGCTCTAGGCACGGACGACGTCATTGTACCCGGCACGGCAAAGTTGGCTTTTAAACTGGATCTAGACGGCGCCTCGGACGACAACAGGACAGTGTATAACAACGTGGCGAGAAACCTGGTTTCTGAAATAAACGTGAGTCTACAGGGAAACAAGATCGTAAGTTACCGAGATGCAGACGTATTTCACAATTTTAAGGACAATTGGTTGCCGTTGTCGCAGACTAAAAACATGGCGTACTTTGGACTAGAGAAAGAAAACGTGGCCAAGATACGTCTAGGGGCGGGCGATAAAAACGAAGCCGCAAACAACAGTAAAGACAAGGCAATCGCCGACGCTTTTAAAAACAGATACGCGATTCCACTGGACACGCCGGTGTTGACGGATCACGCTCCGTTTTATCCTTTGTGGTTTAAAGAGCCTCTGACGTATCAACTGGTTTTTAACGATCACGACTAAGTGGTCAACTCGTCAGATACTGCGGCCGAGTACTCCATTTCAGACCTGACCTTGGAATACGAAGTTGTTACTAATCGAGACTTGGCCCAAACCCTCAGGAACAAAAAAACGATGTATTACCTATTCGACCGAGTGCATTCCTGGAAAAAACAGGCCGTAAACAAGAGTGACACGCTATGGAACATCAGCATCGATCAGACGATCAAGAGCTTGAAAGGAATTCTAATTTTGTTTAGAGACCCGACGATCAAAAATCCCCAGAGATTTTATAATCCGCATATCACTAAAACGGTCGTCACGGTCGAAGGTAAATCGAATCAACTTTATTCGCAGGGTCTGTTTGAATATCAACATTGGAACGAAATTACAAAATATTTTGGCGAGAGCGGTGACCAAATATTTAAACTTAACCGGAGTAGACTTAGCCGACTATTTGAAAGACAAATACGGTCTCTGGCTCGATTTCAGAAGTTCCGACGATAACAGCGCTCACGGATCGGGTAGACCACTTGGCGGAGGAGGGGATATATCGATTCAAATGGAAAGAGCGAGCGAAGCGAGCGGACCTCTGACGATGTACGTGTTTTTGGTGATGGACTCGCAACTCACGGTCGAAGACGGAAACTTCAAGAGTTTGGTTTATTAAACTGAATTAAATTAAATGAACGAGATGTATAAATTACCCCATTGCGCCTTAATCGTGGGTAAGACGGGTACCGGGAAGACCAACTGGATTTTAAATCTTTTAGAAACTGAATATAAATTCGCGTTTGAAGCTATCGTGATTATCTGTCCGACGCTTTTTAAGAATAAAACTTATTTAGAACGGCTGTGGATATACACCGACGAAAACGTTTACCTGTGTGATTTAGATCTGGAAAGGCTAGAGTTAAACGAGGCGATCGAACTTCATCAGAAAATTTTCGATGGGGTGAACACGTTATTCATTATCGACGACTGCGCAGCCGATCAGTTTATTAAGTACCGAAAGAAATCTAAAGCGAGCAATACGTGCGCTCTCAGCAAGATGGCATTCTCGGGTAGACATTATAACCATTCGTGCTTGCTACTTGTGCAAAAGTATAATTCGGTGCTAAAAGACTTCCGAGAGAATACTGCCTGGACCGCGATATTCCACTGCAAGGATCGCGGTTCGTTCGACCAATGTCTAGACGAAAACGACGTAGTTCCAGACGAAAAACGAGATCAAATTAAAAGGTATTTACGAGACGTGAAATTTAGTTAGCTAATTTTAAATACGGAACCACCGGTGATTTATTGCGTTCAATAAAAATGAGAAAATTTTTTAAAATCTATTAATAAAAGTAAAGTAATAATGATTGAAAGTAAAAAAAACTGCGCTAAGTGTCGTTGGCTTTTGGACTTGACAAACTTTTCCATACAGAGAACGGGTAAAGTTAACTCGACTTGTAACGGTTGCATTGCTAAAGTAAGAGCCTATCAAGAGCTAAACAAGTGTCCCCATTGGAGGCAAAAACCTGTTTGTAAAGAATGTGGCGGGGTATCTATTTGTGAACACGGGAGGCAGAAATATCGATGCGTTGAATGCAAAGGAACATCTATTTGTGAACACGGGAAGCAGAGGTCATATTGCAAAATTTGTACCGATCCAATCAGGGTAACGATTCGAGGTTGGATAAGTAATTCTCGCTTTGAAGATAAGAAATATAATCGATTTGACCCCGACCATTTCATCGATGCGGTCTTCTGCAGGGGATTAACTGAAGATCACCCCTATTGCTATTATAGCGACTGTAAAGTTCAGATGCAATTCTTAGAAAACAAAGATGACCTATGTATCATCGAGCGGTTAGATAACGAAATTGGTCATATCAAATCAAACTGCGTGCTAGCTTGTAGGAAGTGTAACTTTAGGCGCAAGTGCGATCAGGTAGTTGAGTCAACTGACTTGTAGACTAATGTTAACTTGCTATGAACTAGCTACAGTTATCTGTTTATTTGCTTTACTTTACTTACCTTTTGTTACAGCTGGGATATGTCAGCCTGGTTATAATTAATTTTATTCTAGTTATAACAAATGATAACTGTGCTACAATACGTTCAACTACTTATTCAACTAGTTATAGCAATGAACTTGGCCTACTACACAGTTGAGTACGACGCTTCAAACAAACGTACAACAAACTTAAATCATATATATTAAAATGGACGACATCAAAAGTATTCTCAACGATTCAAAAAGTGGAGCGAGCAGCGAACCAACCGAAGCGAGCGTCAAAGACAGACTCTGTTCGATAGCTGCGTCAGGCGAGAGTAAGAAATATTTAGGTAAAGAATACTCGGTCAAGGAGATTGAAACATTATCCCCCAAAGACCAAGAAAAGCTTTTTAACCTCTATGAAGTTAAATTTGGCAAAGGGATCGTGAGAACTCAAGGTAACGCGATTTTGAGCCTTTACTCTCGCTTACTCGGTATGGCTACTCCGATTGATCTACTCGGATTTAACGTCAACTTAACGTCCGAAGAAGTGCTGACTAAAGACCTAAACGACGGCCCGATTATCAGTCAGACCATGGGTCACTTACTCACTGAGGTTTGTTACAAGTACGGAGTGTATCTGTCACCACTTACAGCTATGCTGATTACCACTAAACACCTGGAGTTCAACAAAAGCTCTGTTATATTAAAAGAAGATGTCAACGAACGAAACGAGCGAAGCGAGAATTCCGAACACTTCAACAAACAGCCCGGTAAAGAAGAACGTACAGACGGTAACTAAAAATAAAGTAAACGTTAAAAATCCGAAGCGTGTAGAACAAGGTAAGAAATTAGCCGAGCATAACAAAAAGATGAAGCAGCAGCTCGCCAAGATGAAGCAAAGCGAAGCGAGCGAAGAGAGCAACCAGAACTTCAGCTCAATAAATAAAATTTATCAAACGGTTACAGAGAACAGAAACTTGATATTTGGTGGATTGGTCATTGGAGCGCTTGCGGTCTATTTAATTTGGAAAAACAAAACCGTTCAACCAAAAAGCGAACGAGCAGAGAGAAGCGGAGCGAACGAGCAGAGAGAAGCGAGCGGAGCGAGCGGAGCAACGAGCATTACCGAACAACGAACATTATTCCGAACCAACAAAATTGAAGAACAGATTTTGGACATGGAATAAATTTAAGATTCATTATCATTAAATATGAGTAACGCTAAATCGATCGACGTAAACGGAATCGTGAATGCTATCGAGCAAGCTGTTCAAGGTTAAACAGCCGGATTTCAATAAGTTGTCTGCCGAAGACGCGTTGAAATTGACCGCGCTGTCTAGCGGTGCATTGGCCACCCAGGGTTGGTTGGTAGCACAGGGTATCCTGCCCGCGAGTTTTCCTATGAGTACCAGTAGCAGTTAAGTTTCCTTATTTTAAAATGGAGGAAGAGGGATTCGAAATGGAAGAAATGGAACAAGAGCGTGAACAAGAAGAATTAGAACAGGACGAACAAGACGACCAAGATTTCGTTGAGACTAACCTATTCACAGATCAACTAGAAACGAGTTTTGTGGAAGGCACAGATGACCCCATAGTGAGGCTGGGGATAACCACTGAAGACCAACGTAATGATGTCACTAAAGATGCAATGAATAGTTTTTATAACGAGATTAAAGAAACTACCGGACTTGAACCGACCATGAAAGACACAAATATATTTAGCCTTGATTCTAAAGGATTACTTTATGCAAAATTTAATGATGAAAAAATCCGCCTGACTAGAACAAAAAGAGATAAACTTGGACTACGGTTTCTCGCATTATCTACCTTACAATCCAATTCAGGTAGTATAAATTTTATCACACGCACTTTAGGGTTAGAAGGCTACAAAAACCCTGCAACTGAATTAATTGAAGAGGTAGAAGCTGTTTCAGAAGCCGTTTCAGACAAAATAGAAAAGATCACAAATGAAGACGGATCTGTAGATGAATTAGATGAAGCACTCGATCAACTTCAAGAAATAGCGCAACAGTCTAGAAACTTAAACCCAGAAGATGCAAATTCAGAATTTACTCTCAGAGAGATTAGAGGACTCGACCAAAGCTTACAAACAATAAGAGGCCAATTAAAACTTGTAGAATCTAAGATTGCAAGAGTAAAAGAAAATATTCAGACAACTGAAGATGCATTGAAGGAACCAGATATCACGCGAGAACAAAAAGAATCAGAGCTTAAAATTCTTGGAGATTTTAACGATGAGTTAGCAGTATTGAATACCCAGCGAAAAAATTTAAACATGGGATTTAGAAACCAATTTGAAACGTTAAAAGAAAACAGCTCTAGGTAAAGATTTAACGCTACGCGAGAGAATTAATATTTTATTTAGAGAGCAAGGCGTCACGATCGTAAGTATTTTAACGGCTTTTGGGTTAGCCGTGAGTACCATCGTTAGTAGCATCGTGGCTAGCGTTAGGAGTGCCGGAGCGAGCGGAGCGAGCAAACCAACACCCGCACCTAAACCAACGCCGGCTCCTCTTTCCAAAGGTGGAATTACCGATCGAATCAAACGTCAACTGTGGAACCTGGCAAACGTGTTGAAGAAACTGAAAATGAAAATGGTGAAAATGGTCGGGTTGATCGGAATAATGCTCGCTTCGCTCGTTTTGCTCGCTTCTCGATAAGCGGGTGGAGATTCTGGCTTTTCTTCAAACTTAACCGACTTTGTTAAACTTATTCGCCAAGTTTTATCATAAGATCTTTTTTTAAAACCGCCGCCCATTCGTTGGCTAGCGCTTCTGCTTTTTCGTTGACTTGGCGTTCGAATTCTTAATTAGAAGTTTCTTTAGTTTCTTCCAATTTTGTAGAAGAATTCGATCTGATCTTTTCTTTCATTTCGTTGAACTTTTTCAGCTCGGATAAAATAAGGACAAATTCCTCCTGAGAGATGTCACCGTCTTCAATCGCGTGAGATACATATTCCTCGATGGTGTTTAATTAAGCGTCTGCCAACATTCGAATTTGGTCGTGTTTTTTAGTTTTGTAGGTGAGTCTACGGGAGGTGTATTTCAATATCGCGTAAGTGCCAAACACACCGATAGCGATGCCTTCCATCACAAGTCCGACGGGTCTGGTAACGACTCCCAAAATGGCGGGAATGCCGACGGCTGCCGATGTGGCTCCAATTGCTCCCACGCCGTACTCCACGTATCCGAGCGCGGTTAAAAGTCGTTTGATCTTTTTGTAACTATTTTCCCTCGCGTCGCGTTCTCTTTGGATTTGAGATTTAATTTCTTCGATCTTCCTGAGTCTGTATATCTTGGTTTCCACTTGTTCAGCCGAGTTTAAAGTCAACTCCGGGTGTTTACTTAAATCCGGGTATACGTTAGTCGTCATCTTTTATAATTAAGAGTTTTAAAAAATATTCACCTCAAGCAAAATTCCATCTCCTTTACCACTTACTAACCTACCTAGGTCGTTTTTTAAAGAAAAGGTGAGTTTGTCTATGTTTCGGTCTATAAGCCTTTTACAGGTGGGGTTGACCTCTAAATTGCACAGGCCTGTGTCTCTGGTGCTGAGTACCGTTGAAGACTTCCCATCATAAAAATTATAATCTGGGTCGAGCTGCTCGCAGTGTATAAACAGATATTTAATGCGTTCGATGTTGTAGTTGCCTTTGTGTACAACCAAGTTTTGTAGTTCGTCTTGGGGCAGGCCGAGCAATTGACCCACGCGTTTGTTTAGTTTTAGTTTTAAAAAAGGGTCAAAAAGGACCAGGGCAACTGTTTGGGACTCTTCGTAAACTTTAAAAATAGCACCCGGGATGGCGTTTAAAATAAAATCAAACCAGTCGATACCGTAGTAACTGGGTTCTAAGACGATACTACCAGACGATCCAGAGACACTTACTGACTCAAACGCTTGCTTTGCGTAAAGTCGGTCAAATTCAAGGCTCGCTTGGCCCATAGTAATGGGTTTCACGGTAGAAGACACAGTATCCCAAATGAACACCTGTTTTTCTTCGGTTGACGGTGGTGGTCCATCTGAGAGATAATTTCTGTAGTCTAATCTATAAAAAAATTTATTAAAGACTTGAAAAATGGCCGATAGTGTTGTTTGATAATTACGAGGAATATGAAGATACATCTTGAAAATTGTCATTAAAACTTGTCACCGTTGTACGCTGAAGTTGGGAAGCAAGAAAAAGGCAACACGTGTAAAGATAAAAAAGAGGTCATTTACCCTGCAGCATATATTGCTTCTGCGTTTTTGAGTTTGGATTGACAGTTATGTAACCTTGTAAGAACAATGCAAAATTCTGTACACTGTGAAAGTAAACATATAAATGTGCACACAAAACAAGCTACAAGAGTTAAAACTCATAAAATGTCTCACATGTTAAATATAAATTATATCACTAGAAATCATAACAAAACGATATACGTAAACAAAACAATGTACCTGTACAAAAAAGGAAATAATATAAAAATGTTAAAATGTTGTGAACGGGCAATATAAAGTAGAACTGTAGAATGCAAGTAAAATATATATAAGAGAAAGATTAACACAGAAAAGTAAAGTGTGTTATTAGAAGTTGAAGAATGAACTTTGTTTTATCATTTTATGTTATACAGTGTAAGATTTAATTCTGATGTTTTAATATTCACGTACAAAGGTTGGTGTTTAACAAATGACCTTGTTTTTATTGAATTTGTTATCGTTTTTGCGTACCTAATGCAAATTTTTAGATTCTTGTAAATTGGTCATTAAGCCAAGATGAGAATAAAATAAACTAAACGTAAAAGAAAGTTGTAATTCATAAAAAGTAAAAACCCAAAGATATTAAATTGTGTTTCAAATATAACAACGCCAGGAAAACAAAAATGTAAAAAAGTAAGTGACAAATAATCCATTAAATTTGTAAAATTTGTTAAAACATGCAAAATAAAACTAACCTTACTAATGAAAAGTTTTAACCTTTATCCTGTGAACTCTAATAGGTTTTCCCGGCCGACAGTATTCAAATTTGTGAACGTGCATTCATATTCGACCGATTACTCAAAGCCTGTTATTCCCATGTTTCATTTTTGAAACTTTGCGCATTTCAATTTCATTTGTAGCCGCCGAATCGTAGATTCAAATTAGCAACAGTATCATTCAATTTAACGATGCACAAGCGTCACTCATAATTCGCTCTGGGTGACTGGGAGACGGATTCGTACACAGATTTTACTTTCATTTTTGTCAACGGGCACTCATTCCCCATGTAAGCTTTTAAAAGTATCTGTAGCCTGAATGTTGGAGACAAGATAGAGTTTCTGCATAATTATGATAGGCGTACCGTTCCACAAACATCTTGATCGCTGGCGATATCTGTCCTGGACCTTTATTATTCCTAAAGTTTTCATTTAACTTATAAATATACATTTCTTCTGTTTAATGCTTTCCCGGGGGTTATTCTTTCTTTTAAGTAGAAACTTTCGGATTACACAAAACTATTTTTTCTTTCTTTTCATAAATCTTCAGGCAGATTTCTCTGCATATAGGGATCTTTATTAAGTTAACACGTCTTGAGTAATGAAGGCGCACCATGTGAATAGGATATTAAAGAACAATTCAGGTTTGAGGAACACAAGTCTCATTGAGTTAAAACCAAAGGCTTTTAAGTTTCCCATGCAATGTCTCCTACAGCCTCAACAATCATTGTTGCACTATGAGGGGATCATTTGCGTTTGAAATCGTCACTTGCGTCATAATCGTCATAAATTGTTCCATATTTTATTTCAGTAAAATGAGATAAAACAAAATAAAATGAAATAAATAAAAAATCAAAGCCAAGCGGATTTTTAGTTTTACACGCAATCTAGGCCTATACCTTGGGGAACGAAAGAACGCGTACCATGAACACAACTATTTTGTTACAACTACATTTGTATGTAGATGTACGTGTGGTACGTTCGAAAGGTAAAAACGGGACGCGAAAGCAATTAAGATTTTGTTTATTGCGCAATGCATTGCAATAGCCCCTAGAGAGAGAAAATAAATGTTATTGATCCGACATTCATAAATTCGGGTTGTGCCCGAACGTGTGTAGCGAGTCAGTTTGTGCAATTTAGAATTTACATATTACACCGTCATAATTGCTAACAAGTACGGTATTAAATCTTTAACGTCAAACCTGCTACGTAGTGAGAGGAATATAATTAATTGACACATCAGTCAAGCTCAATATAAGTCATTTATTTTATATCAAACGAGCCCAACGCCACGAAAAAGAGAACAACGGCAACTTATAAGGTCGCAAGTGATCTGCATGTTTATCTGCGCATTATGAAATACACACATGTAGCTGAGTACTGTTGTAATCGACGTGTAAAGACATTTTATCCACATGTTACGTCAAGATACATGTAAAATATAAACAAGTAGCATAAACGCTTTAGCATCTGCTCAGAAATTTATATTGTTGTTTTCACTTCATCATGTCCAGACACGAACATTTTCCTTTTGTTGATAAATCCTGAAGCATAACGCACGTCCATGGCGTGACTGTAGCTCTCAACCAGAAAGGAGTAGACTCTGATTACTTCTAAGTTGTTCATTTTCACATTGTACTTCAACATGCCCAGACACGTTTTCCCTTTAGGCTATATCCTGAAAGATGACGTCACTAATCCGGTGTAACTCTCAACCAATCAGACTGAAAAATGACACTTTCAAAGTTCTCTCGTTTTAATGCTATTCTTCGAACGTGTCGGGACACGTTCTCCATTGGGGCTGTAACTGGAAAGTTGATGTCATATATGTTTTTGGTGGCGGGATAGCTCTCAGCCAATCATAATCCTGTATTATGTTTTTAACCAATCATAAGCACGGATTATTTCAGCATGATAAATTACGACGTCCGCAATATCTTTATAAAAATTTGCAAATCGCGAACACGGCCTCAGTTTGTTCCCCACCGCAGGGCTGGTCACACTGCAGAGTTCATCTTTGGCAAAAGTGTACGTGCATTTCATTTATGCCCAGGTGTTACATACATATCGGAAATAATCATTTTTATCTCTATTGCAGACATCAACACTTGCAGCAAGTGCAACATGGCATACAACAAGAGGAGCAGACAAAGGAGCAACTTACATCAAGTTAAACTCAAAGAGAAAAGGTATCTTTTTTTTCTTATGGATGACTATAATGTTCGTTGTAAAGAGCAGAAAAACCAAACAGTTGAACCAAAAAACCAAAGCAAACAATCAATCACACTATATCGGTCTATTGTAGAACAAAAGCTTTCCTTACACCCAATCTTTCAGCTTTTCTAAAAGGTATAATAAAGACATTTAGTTTCTTCATGTCAGTAAAACACTGAAAACCCCTAGGGTGGTATAAAACACTGAAAACCCCTAGGGTGGTATATGGAATAATTTAGGCTGGCAAACAGATGTAAGTGAACGCAGGCCTATACATGTATACGAAGAAATTATGTATTAATTAACATTTCATCTTTTGGATTAACCATCCTATTATATATTTCAAATACATTTTTACTTCATATGCCGTTTACTCACTTCGCATCCTTTTTGTTTGATAACAGTTGTTCAAAAAAGTTGTTCGGGAAAGTGTTTACCAGGCGAGACAACTACATCAGGCACTTTTGTACCCAACACCGTGAAGCGCAGATTGGTTACAGGGTGTCCGTTGAAGACGAACATCTTCCGAAACGTCAGAAGATCACGGGTGTCGAGTCCGTAGGGGATGTGACTGATCTCTACCAAGTAACGATGGTCAAGGAAGTCCACATGAGAAAATTCAACACCAAAGGGTTAGAGTACAGTGTCACCTACAAGGAATAATCTCGATATTTACAACCATGCAGCCGTCGAGTATATGACAGTCTGTTTGAGACGTTGACTTTTTCTGGCCCATTATGTCCGCCCCATTGTGTCCACAGGCCCATTATGTCCGCCCCATTGTGTCCGCGGGCCCAATATGTCCGCCCCATTGTGTCCGCAGGATTCCATTGTTAATTACTAAATTCTAACGTATTTTTCTTTGTTTTCAAAAGCTTTCCTTTTTAAAAACTCCTTGCAGGTATTTAAATGTATGCTGTTTTTTTTCCACAACGGCTTTGTGTTGGGCCATGTTGCTAATTGAAGATGAAACAATGAAACAAAAGTTTACTTATTCTGGGTCAAAATGATAATGTGCGGATTACTTTGTGCATAATTCCTCGTAATGTGTTTCATGGAAATGTACATACATGCAGATAGTAGTTGCAATTCATAAGAAAAAGCTTTACTTTTATGAGTAAGTGTGAGTTTGTATTTGCATTCAGTTGGGGACCCTGAACAATAGAAGCCAGTAAGGTCCCCGATTCACATAGGGGATTGTGCACAAAACATATGGGTGGTCTTTTAAAGAGTTAAAGTAAAACAAAAGAGGGACAATAGGGGATCCCAGTTGCAGGAAAATTGTGTGTGCGTGGGTGTAAAGGGAAGGGGCGTAACACGTCGCCCTACACGTATGTTCCACCCCCATTCAACGTGTGGAATTTAACGACTTCGACCGTGGGAGACGGTTACTTGACCGGAACCTCGTGAACCATACGGAAATGTCCTTAGCAACTTGCCAATCCTCTGTTGAGCCTTCTCGTTTTGAAGACTTCTTTGCACAAAGTTAACAAACGGATTTGAACTCTTTGTATGTGCCTTAGAAGGCTTAAATCGAATAGAGCACTATAGAATCGGGAAAAGAAATGCGACATAAGTTTGAAATTTAGCCTCAAAGTTGTTGCTAAGATGATAAATTATTTCCATTTTCAATCGATCACTTGGTCACAAAATTTCTGAATTTAAAGGTTTTCCAAAAACAGTGAGTTACTGCATACGACAGGCCAGAATCTCAACCACACGGTACAATCAGTTCTATGTACATGCAGCTATATATATTTGGTTCGAATTCCATGAGTTATATTAGATACTTCTGCGCAGGGCGATCTGTTTGTGCCTTACATGCTCAAAACCGATCCAGTATACTGCGGGCTGTTACTGCGGCGTAGACGTGCACATACAGGTGCAAGGAAATTTTCGACCGTTGGAGCAAGTGTACATAAAGTACATGTTCGTGTGATTCATGCTCACGCACTACAATGTACATGTAAAACTCAGAATATGTACCGTGAATTTCAACATTTTCCTTGCATTTTATGACAGATATACCTCGTGGTTACAAAAGTGAACTTCATGTTAACTTACTGTACTTTTGGAATTTGTATTCCGTTCGCAAGTCACTGAATTCTTACGCCCCCAAGACGGTAAGATTTAATGCGGAATGAACGGAATAGGTGCCGAGTTAGGTCGATATTCAAACGCTTCTAGTCAGGAAAAGAAACAAAAAGGCTAGTGTCAAACCGTCAGCAAATCTAAACCCTGTCGACCTTTCTACACCACAGCCCACTTTTGAAAACTTCAGGAAAACTTCGAATTCTTTGTTTCGAGTCTTCAGAAATCGCATTGAAACGTAAACAAACTACCGCTGTCACAAAAATCAATTCAATTCAATTCAACTCAATTTAATTTTCACCAAACACGTAATAGGAAAGGGCCTTCTCTCACTTTGAAATATTTTGGGCAGGAATTTTTATTTCCAAAAAATTAAAATACGACGTAGGCCTAAATTTCATGAAATGAAGCAGCTGTTCGCCTGGCACAAATTCCCATGGCCCTCATTACGCAGGCAAATGACCTAAAAAACGGGACATGCGCAGTTAATAATTTCCCTCTGAAACATACATGCCTACGTCTCAAGTTTGATGAAGTTGAGTTCGGCCGCCAAACATGAGGTCTGTTTCCTAAGGTTACGTAAAATGTTTCCATGGCTGAGAAAATAAGGGAAACCGGTCTGTGCAAGAAAGTTTTAAGGAATAATCGGTCGATTTTATCCTTATGCTAACAGGGGGGTTTCAGGATTATTCCAAAAATATTGATGCCGTGGATTGGATTTTTTTTAGCAAGGAGTGGATGGGATTTGTTATCGGCATTAACAGGGCCACTTCACTCGTTTCTTGTTGTTTGATTTTACAGTGTCATGGACGAGCGGTCTGTTTGCGGATCTATTTGAATACTTTTCTGTGACCACCATGGAGAGATTATTAGGTTGATGTCGCTGGTATAGATGCCAGTGTCTGTGCAAAACTGAATTTCCCAGAAAATTTGTAATGTGCTTATTATTCAGGGTACAATCCTTACCTAGAGGAAGTCATCACTGGTCTAAAGCAAGGTCACTATAGTGGTTGGGTAACGCTTGTCAACACATAACTCGCCCGTGGGCCCATTAGGCTGGTGTTTCCCACAGAGCGGGGGTTTTAAAACTCTGTATCCGGAGCTTGGTGACGCAAGGGCCGGCTTGCTTTTGTATATGGTTTTTGTTTCTAATTCACTTAATGATATATGTTATTCTTCCACAGGGAGGATGGAATAAGTTTTCATTTTGTGTATCCGCATGTGTGTTTTTGGTTGAAGTTAAACATACTGAACAATTCTTTGCCCATGTTGGCCGGGTGCACATGTATCGGTAGTCATAAATGAACGCACATGCATTTGCCTGCAACAGTAAAGAGCCTCGTATTAAACTAAATGTACCCCGGGTACACACACACCCACACCCCTGTCTGGGCGTGACAGTGACTTTTCCAAGATTCCCACCTGTGATGTTAGCTTTGGTGTCAGTAGCCACAGTTGCCTGATGTTATAGAGGTCTAATTCAGCTTCACTCAAGCAGCAGAAAACGGGTTATGGAAGGTTCTCCCCATGATACTTGAAGATGGCATCCCCCACGAGAACGAGCGTAAGTCTCTAAAAAAGTCTTAAATGTATTTAACTGAAAATTTTCGTCAAGACAAATAATGATATAGACTTCAACAGTGATGCCGGCGGCTCTGAAAACAGACACCTATAGCTTTATTTAAGGACCGGGCTGTCTGGTCTCTCATGACTCTTTTAGCCTGTATAGAGTCACCCTTCAGACTGGCAATGAGCTGGGCAGTGTATTTAGCAACCCCCCCCAAAAAAAACCCCCCAAAACAAGAATTCCAGTATGGTTCCATATTTTTTAGCCTGCGTAAAACTGATACCTCTTTGTACAGGCCTTGCCACCCACTGCAGTGGATGCTTTAATCAATCAACACTGTCTTTCTTACGAAAACAAAACCACGGCTGTTTCATGAACGGACAACGCAAGATATATCTGGCGAGGCTGGCTGATGGATCAGTGGGAGAGGGTTGATATTGACAAAAATATGTCATTTGGATTCTCTGTGAGGATCAGTGGAC
This sequence comes from Acanthaster planci, assembly GCF_001949145.1. The sequence continues at coordinate 253,449 of NW_019091574.1, read as the reverse complement.
GGGGCGTTAATGCAACGTTGCTGTTATTTAAGTGCTTTCCCCCAATTCTCTTTTCCAGAGCTTGTACAGTACGCCCGCAAGGTTAGCTATTCTCTCATCCTTCAGTTTGCAAGTTGTTACTATAACTTACAGTGTACATCGTTTCATCACTTCATCCTTGGGCTGTGCATTCGTATTTGTTCAGATTCAGTTTGTACGCCTTTGGTGTTTGCAAGAAGTGTTTGTTTCACATCATTTTTTGATATTTGTACGAAGTGTTTGATCCACATCACACAACATTTAACTTTAGCAACACAACAAAAATGAACAGGTCTGTATTAACAATCGTTCCATGTGCTCTTTCGCTTGCATGATGTTTGCATTAACTAGTTTGCATGAAATGTTACTTCCATATGACTAATTCCAGAAATTATGTAGCTAGGCCTATATCCCAGTTAAATATAAGTAAACGTTTGTGCACACAAAGCTAACTTAATAAGTTTTCATGTCTGCCATGGTGTTATTTTTCCGAAGAGTGAAATAAGAAACTAAACGATATCGACTGAGAAATTCACTGCCCATTAAGACTAAAACTGTTCGGAAAAGGGGATCCTTCAAATTTGACAGGATTCCTGATATGTTGGCGTAATTAAATTTCACCCGAAATCGTCTTGTCCCTTGAGTTTCACTGTTCAGGAATAAATTTTCACTAGAGGAGAAATGAAATTTTCTTTCTTTGGAAATTAGAGAGTGATTGAAGTGTAATAACATTTGGTACTTTTGTCCGTCAAGTTGACATCAAACGTTCTTGTTATCACATGATACTTGCTATACAAAAATCATTTAGTTGACATCCAAACGAAAATTTCGCATTCTTTGAAGTTGAACGATAATGTATATCAATTCCTGCAAGTTCACGTAACATTTGCAAAAAGACAATTGCAATAGATTGCTATGTATGAAGTAAGCCACTGCTCGTCATTAAATAATTGTTTAAAAATGTGTTGGCATCACATTCTTTTCTTTTAATTTGAGAATATTGCCATATTTTTACTGGTGCAGGGCTTAAACCATCGTGACCTTGATGATTCTTCTGGCATTGTTGTGGCACCCAAGTGCAGGAATGGGGAGCAAAATACGTAGCGTCAGCGAAGAAAGACATCAAGCCCTCACGGGTAATTTATATCTATCTTTTTCGAAAAAAAAATAAACATTACCAGTTGGGGGAATTGAAAATTGTGACAATGCCGATTCCCAATTTAAATTGCATATCATGAGAAAACAACACCATTTCATCAAATTACTGAGATCAAGAACACATTAGACTTTGTCTTACCTCACACCTTGGTCCTCTCATCTTAATACGTGACAAATATTTCATTAATATTACAATACTCACCCCCCTAAAAACAAGCATAGAAATACAAAAAACCACCATTCCAAAGATTTTTGCCAAAGGTTGGGCTGAATAAGCGCCGTTATTAAACTATGAGTAAAATTCCACATTGTGTGAAGGAAGTCCGTCGAAAAGTGCAAATTGGAGGCTATGGCTTCGTAATGTTAAATATGACACTGATCCCAGTGACTCTTAATGGCATTCGAGTAACCAAACGATTAGATGACTCAAATGGACAGGCCGCATGGAGGCAGTTGAGAAGATTGCGTCTCGCTTACCGTCAATGTACACATACGCGACAACACAGTCAGGGGAGTAACAGAACAACGTATATTCATTAGCAACACCATGCTTCTAAAGGAGGGAGAAGTCCATCGGGTTATCAAGAAAGGATAAACTACCAGTAAAGGAGGAAGTATCAGGAAGGTTGCAAAACGACTGGGTGAGCAGTTTCGTGGGGTATCTCGAAAAGATACCAGTAAACGCTTGAAGACCATGACAATTCACCAAAAACTGTCACCGGTCTTTACAAACAAAGCCCCATTAACACCTGTCATAGCGGGTGATGTGCAGAAGATTCATCAAATTGACCTAGTGAATATGGCGAAGATGACAAATTCGAGTCAGATGGAAACCTTTAAGTACATTCTAAGTGTTATGGATGTCTTTAGTAGGTACGTGTGGCTCTTCCCGTTGCCATCAAAAAATAGTAAAAGGGTTGCGGAAATACTAGATGAGCGAAGGCCAGCCCAAGGTTTTACAAAGTGACAACGGCAAAGAGTTCTTGGGCCACGTCAATGATTTGTGCACAAAAAGGGGAATAATTCGAGTAAAAGGACGACCATATAACCCACAAAGCCAAGGGAAAAATTGAATCATCACATCGCACCTGGAAGAAAATATTCTTTTTGACTTTGTTAAAACGAAGAAAAGTCACTGGGCCCGAAGTGTAAAAAAATATGCTTTTCTGCGAAACACAGAGTTTCACGAAGCTATTGGGGCAACACCATTTGAAGTCTATCATGGAAGAAAGGTTAATACCAATATCCCTGCTGCAGCAAGTGATTACCGTCATTCTGATGTTGTTAGGTCCAGGCAGCGCGAAGTTCAACGTATGAGAGAGAAAGCTCGTCGCGTCTCTAGGAAGAATGCACAGAATATGGTAAAAAGATCAATGGCTAAAAATCCTCCAAGTTTGTACCTTATCGGTGACGAAGTCTTGATAAGGATGACCGGGAAAGGCAAAGTTTCAAATAGTAATTCACGAAGGTCATATAGTTAAAACAAACCATAAAAAACATACGTATAAAGTGAAGTTCAAGGAGGGCGGTCAATTGTTTGAAAAATGGTTTCGGGTTTCCGATATTGCTGCGACGACAACAGACAAGGAAACAGAAAGACAGAAATTACATACCCATCTTTTGAAGAAAATTATCCTGTTTTGCCAGTGCAACTGTCACGGTTACGTGGGGGGTGTTGCCACCTTGACGTAGTGGGTCCGCTCAACTTTTAAATTGAGGACAGGAAACTGCTAAGTGATCACAGATTAATCAAAGAATAATATATATATTCAGTACAACATGATGTTCCGTGATTGCATTTCAGATTAGATTTAATTATTCAATCCAACAATTATGAGACAGCATAGGCTACAATATAATATAAACATGGAGGAAGATCTAAAGTATGAGTATGACAATAATCAGAAGTGTGTTTGTTTATGAAGATGAGACTCCTCAAGAGTTGAGAATATAAAGTTAGGTTTCTAGGTGATTGTAAATTAAAATTTACTAAATTCCCAAGGACATTATACGTTAACTTTTAATAAATTCCCCAGGGCATTATACGTTAACTATTAATAAATTCCCCAGGGCATTATACGTTAGCTTTTAATAAATTCCCAAGGGCATTGTGCGGACCCGCCTCTCTCCTCTGAGTAAATCTATTGCACAAAATACACACAACAGTCGTCAGGTCGCTGACGTGCAACAGTCGTCGGTCACACGACACATGCACAAAACTTTCTCTACAATGTGCGAAACTGAAAGGAAGCCAAATGTCCTATTTTGGATCTCATCAACCAACGACGAAAAGTTAGTGTAGTCACAAGGTTGATGAAAACAAGGCTGCAATGTCAACACGACCCAAACGCAAAATTAAAGTGAACAAAATTTGAAAGCTTGATGAAGAACGACAACTCACGTTATGTGCCAACACAACTCGATCGGAGAGAGAGGGAGAATCGCACGTACGCCACGGCAAAGTACGTTGCGCAAGAATAATGTGTCAAAGTTTTGTAGAGATATAACCATTGAGCTAATCCAGCCTCATACATATATAAATCAAGCAATATGACTAGTTACAGACAACTGACCATTTCATATCCCATCGAGCTCTTTAAATACTGGTTACAAGCATGACGGGGTGGGAACTATTATGACTATTCGGATGGCTACCAAACTCATAACATATTCCAAGATTAGACTTGATTCAAGTCGGTCCGTCACACAACGATGACAACTGTGAGCGTTCAGCTGTACCTTTGTGTTCGAACCACATGTCTCACAAGTGTTGCAGACATTCTGGATTGAAGTGCAGATTAAGGGAACATAACCCCCAAATATTCAGTATCCCAGAATACACAAAGCGCAGCCACGCTGTCTTTGACTTCTTCAACAATATTAGCCGGAATGCATTTTTTTATTCCGCTCGGGACGACTTGGTTACACACGCACTGGAATATGAATTGCTTCCCGAAGGAAACATTCCAAAGGATGGTAGTTGCATGTTTCATTCTCTGGCTCAAAGTCTAAGTCTTCTCTTGGGAAGTCAGCTTGACCAAAAAACTGTAGGTCTGATATTGTCTCGTGGCTCAGCCTGAACCCTATGTATAGAGATGACCACCTGTCTGAATTCGTGCCTAATCTATCTCAGGAAGAATATTTGCAGAGAATGTCAGACAATGCTACTACCAATACATATAGCATTAGAATAGGTGTTATTTCCAGCCAACATTGTGGGCTGACGTTCATTGAACCTGACCATGAAGAGTACGTTGGAACGGTGTACCTTGGACACGAGTATGAGTTCCACTACATTAGGCTAGAGCCTATGACCCGGGTCAGGGAACCTACAGGAATGGCAATTGAAGATGCTGGTTCAAATCATGTTGACAGCTCTTTTGAAGGTCCACCGGATCTTACGATGTACAGCGTATATAACGAGCCTGTTCCACGTAATGAATCGAGCAAACGAGTGTTTCTATGTGATTTACCGCACGAAGTGTTGGAACTTATCCTAAAGCACATCGTTTCATTGTCAGCAGCTTACATTGGCCTTTTCGAGAGTCTTTTCCCAATGAGTGTAAGATTCATTGCTCTTGTGTCTCAAACAGTTCTACCGAGAGTACACATCTCCTCAGATATTGTAGCACATGTGGAGGAAAACGCTTGGGAGGTTTCTGTTGGGCAGCTATATGAATGGTCACTAGCGAAGTTGTATAGATACACAGGGAAAATCAGTGGACTTGCAATTGAGTTGCGTCGCGTCTTTGGAAATTTCAAGGGTTGGCCTTATGGCAAAGTTGTACTTTGTGCAACCGGTCATGGATGGTTCAAGATACAGGATTTTACTCCAAAAGGGGGGTGGGAGAAATAATCAACCCTGGGTATGTAACATCTTGGTAAGCACCCTGAGGAATACAACAGACTTTCTTAAATTTTCTGTTTTCATTTACATTCTCTTTATAATTGTAGTCATAGAACTGTTCTTTGCGCTCAAAATGTTATTTGCACCACCGTTTTGCCTTTTAATAAGCGTAGAATCATTAAAGTTGAAAGTATCAATTAATATAGCATTTGTTATAATTTCATATTAATAATTCTAAGTGACGGCAAGGAAAATAACCTTTTCTGGGCTTGTAACATCATGGTTGTGATTCCAAGGGGAGAGGTAAAAGGTAAAACAACAAATATTCCTTATTTTATTTTTTTATTTAGTTGTTTACCGTAGTAAAAGTAAAGACCCTGAAACCTGTCAAGCTAGTTCAGATTCTGTTTAATGTGTTCTTCAAATTTAATTACCGTCGCAGGTTGAAGCATATCAAGGTTCAGTATTAATTTCACGTCAAGTTTGCAATCGTATTTGGGGGTTGCAAACTGTACTTTCATTTTGAGTACATTTTATACTTCATGAAATTTTAACTTCAGAACTATTCTTTGGGATCAAAAATGTCATTTTCACCACCATTTTCCCTTATTATTGGCTGTAAATCATTGCTGGTTTTAGTCTCATTCGAACCTGTCCGAAAAGCGAATGTTCTTAACGTTGAAAGTGTTGTCTTATGAAGTAGTACTGATATTTAAAATTTCATAATTATAAATCCAAAGCGAAGGCAGGGAAAGGAATTATTCCTGGGTTTTAGCGTCTGGTTGTCCTGAGCTAGAGAGGTTTGAGAAATAAAAATAAATAACCTTCCTGATTTCAATGTTCTCATGTATTTAAGAAGAATGGTTAAATTTACAAAACTGAAACCTATTATATCAGTTATTTATAGTCCACACATTCTGGAGTTTGTTTGTTTGTTTATTTATTGATTTGTTTGTTGGGGTGTTTGTTGGGGTGTTGGGGTGTTTGTTTGTTGGTTGGTTGGGGTATTTGTTTGTTTGTTTGTTGGGTTGTTTGTTTGTTTATTTATTGGGTTGTTTGTTTGGGGTGTTGGGTTGCTTGTTTGTTTGTTTGTTCGTTGTTTGTTTGAAAAACTGGTAAACGATGTAATGAAAATTCAGTCTGATTCGATAGCAATTTGTATTCATATTCTGGGGTTTTCGATTGTATTTCGTTTTCGGGTATGCTATGTACTCTTACGTATTTGTTCACTTTCAAAATGTTCTTGTGCACTAACAAATATTATTTGTACCTCTCAGCTTTCCGTTGCTATTAGCCTGTTCTTAGTCTCAATAAAATGTGTCGGGTAACATATTACTCTTAAAATGTTTGAACATGAATTGGTTCACCTCAGCGTTATTAGTGAGCTAAGGGTCTCTGTTTCAATTAAAGGATCCATGAAATGAGGTTCACTTGGAAGCACTTTTTGTGTATCTCTGCACTCTCCTTTGATGTATAAAGACTGTGTGAAATCCTTTTTGAGTTGCATAAGATGCACAGTAAAAACATTTAAAATTGACCGAGCATTTGCAACATTGAGGCTGCCTTCAGTGCAATCACAGGTTTTCTTATGAATGTGCAAATTGCATTTAAAAAAAAATATCAAAAATATGGGTTAAAATTGCCAAAACATTTCCACCAGTTCTATTGAAAAGGTGCTGTTTCAAGGGTTTTATTATTTTTTTTATAATGATCCCTCTAAGCGTACACAATGCAAAACCTGTCTGCTTCTTTTTTGAACACGAAACAAATGTATACGAAAGACTGACGAAGTTTGCTAAAACGATTATTAGTTTCACTTGTGTGACTGGCCTGTCCCTGTCATCCCTTGAAACCCTGAATATTCAGACAGAAAAGTAATCATTCATTGAGTAGAACCAGTATGATGCATGTCATTACAGGATACTGATTTGCATTTACAGACAGAATTGGCCCTCTCGACACAATGGGGCGGACATAATGGGCCCGCGGACACAATGGGGCGGACATAATGGGCCTGCGGACACAATGGGGCGGACATAATGGGCCCGCCGGACACAAGGGGGCGAACATAATGGGCCTGCAGACACAATGGGGCCGACATAATGGGCCTGCGGACACAATGGGACGGACATAANATGGGGCGGACATAATGGGCCTGCGGACACAATGGGGCGGACATAATGGGCCCGCCGGACACAAGGGGGCGAACATAATGGGCCTGCAGACACAATGGGGCCGACATAATGGGCCTCCGGACACAATGGGACGGACATAATGGGCCTGCGGACACAATGGGGCGGACATAATGAGCCAGAAAAAGTTTGCGGACATAATGAGCCATGCAGACATAATGGTCCGGAACATACGTGTGGTGGTGATGAGTCCCGAGCTGGACTACCCAATCCAATTGCCGTTCATCACTAATGATAAGTTGACGGTTGAGAGATTTTTAGCCTGGATTGAGCAGGTGATCCAGAGCAACGAGCAATTTTCTTTAGATAGTAGTCTCCAGATCAGCATTACCCACGTGGCCATGCCTTTGGGCGGTAGAGTTTCCAAGAAACGCTATGTCAACTTTGACCGGTTTCTACAAGAGAAGAAATGCATCATTCAAATTATCAACAAAGATGACCTGTGTTGTGCAAGAGCTATTGTTACTGCCAAGGCCAAAATCCACGGGCGTGAACGGTGGGATTCTATTAGAAAAGGATATTCGCTACAACAGACGTTGGCCGAAGATCTCCACCGGCAAGCTCGAGTACCTCTGAATAGGTGTGGCGTTGAAGAAATCAAATTGGTCCAAGGTGTTCTAGGGGGATATCAAATTGTGGTCGCATCAAAAGAACGTTTAAATGCTATTATACAGCCGATAAACAAATTTATCGGTACTACCATCACGATCATTATGATGTCATCACCAAGATGCCTGCCTTTGTCAATCGTAGTTACTTTTGTCTGTCCTCCCTGAAAGGTTAAAACACAAAAATGGAACATCGGTGCGCAAATTCTTGCAAGCTCTGCTTCCAAACCACCTGTCCGAAGGAAGAGTGGGTGTACTGCCGTCACTGCAACAGGCATTTCAAAAGCAAGGCGTGCTTCGAGAATCATCTGAAACAAAATAGCGCTGGCAATTCCGTATGTAAAACCCCTACAGATATCAGGATTGCAGCCAATTTGTCAATCGGGAAGAAACAAAGGGAAGAAACACGTATATGGAGAGAAATATTGTTCCGTATGCAGAGAGTACGTGCTCCAGGATCACCTGTGTTATATGCAGCCGGCAATGGAAATGAGTCCTTCAACTGAAGAAACTTTAGTCGAAGATGTCCCGTTTAATGATCAGGAGGTACAGGGTGATGTAAGCGAAAAGACAGGATCCTATATTTTCTTTGACTTTGAGTGTACGCAGGAGACAGGCATTCACGAGCCCAATCTGTGCATCGCTCACAAAGTCTGCATTTAATGTTTAGACCAAGAAGATATTGTAACAAAATTTGGGTCTTTCCTTTTTTTAAGTTAAGGAGTAAGTTCCTCTAAAATATAAGTGTTCTGGCCACAGTACTGCAGGCCCTTATTGTTCATTAATCTTTTGTTATTTCATTTGACCCTGGAGCCCTGGCCTGACTCTGTGTTCCTCAGTAATGCTAGTTTGGTTTGTTCATTGCAGTCTTCAGAATTCCTCTCCTTGTTTCTAGTAGCAGTGGTGCAACATTTCTTACATAACTTTCTCTACAGGCTTATAAAAGCTGCCTGTTAGGCTCGTAGGTGTGGACTTACGGCTGGGCATGGTGGTGGATGGTGGTGTATATATTTGTTCCCTTATTTCCATTTTAGTTCCTGCTGCAGGATCCCTAGTAGAATGAAATATCTTTTCACGATTACTTTGCACCACCACTACAATAGATTTTTCTGGACAGGGTTCGATGGTTTGCTCAGTCTTTCTGTGAGTATGTTCTAATTTAGTTTTCTTTAGTTTTACCTTGTGCCCATTTCCTTTGCCACGCCCCAACTATGGTGTTTCACCGTAGTTGGTCTACATCTGCTACTATTTTACACAGTTTCAGACTGTTTCAGTTTGTAACTCGCCCTCCCCTGGTGTTTTGTCATAGGTGAAGAAGCGCCTGTTAAATTAATAAATTCAACTGTTTGAAGGTATAATTTAAATTTCCTTTCTTGTATTCTTACTGATTTTTTTGTTTAACTTCATAGAAATATAGTTAGTTCCCCTTATTGGCGGTTGGACCTGTTTAGGTTGCCGTTACAATATCACGACCTGTCGACGATGTGGGGATCGAGAGCGAGTGTTTCATGGTTCAGATACACAGAGGGAATTCTGTGAATGGCTTTTTGGAGAAGCCAACGCTGGTTCTGTCATTCTGTGTCATAACTTCCAAGAATATTTTGCGGTATTCGTATGACAATGCAGTTTTGCCTGAAGTCATATTTTCAACGCATCTA
>NW_019091574.1:219721-230384 GCF_001949145.1 Acanthaster planci | reverse complement strand
GCCCTGTCCAGAAAAGTAGCCATTTTGAAAAACCCTCCCTCTGCAAAACGGCTCAAATAGTGCCACTTTCAAACCCGATTGCATCCAAATTGCTCAGAATTGGAAGCCCTGAGTCCGGCCCAGAGGTCCAGTCTCATATTTCTTCAATTCCTCAGTTCCATGGCTCTCAGGACCCTCTAATATAGAAAACTTCGATGTGTATAACTTTTATTAATGAGCTCGGCGGACATATTTCTGGCCTAAATATGAGGGTGTACCCTTAGGCCTACAGTGCCCTATATACGTACTAGGCCTACTGCGGTAGTACATGTAGGCTGCATGTACTTCGCGCATAGGCCCTACCATAATACGAACCCTAGCCAGTACAAATTGATGTGGATTTCTTGAAAAACGTTCATTTTGGATGTGTCATGCCATAAATTTTTGGCATACAGGCCTACTTGGCTTTATGAACACAGCGGTGGACATTGGCGTTGCCAGGATTCTTCCAGCCTCCAGGGGGTGGGGGCAATTTCTTTTTCTTCCGGCTCCCTATTCAATCCCCCTTCCCTCTTAAGTTATGATTTAATCTAGGCTATATCTACATGTCATGTACAATAAAGTGTACCCCGAAAGACACAAACAAAATCAGAAAATAGTTCCATGACATAACAAGTTAACTAATTTTCCTGTGTAGATAGTGAATTATAAATGCCAGTCAGTTTTTGCACTGTGAAATTATAGGCTAGGCCTAAACGTTTTCGGAAAAAAGTACTTTGAATTTGTTAGACTGGTCTCGTAGACTTTGTATGGAACTCCTTGCCAAATTATCTTGATGGTTGTTTCAGTAAATTTAAATTTTGTTTCCTTCATAGGAACGGTCACGACGGTGGGTTAAAGATAACGGACACTCACCTGGACCTAATTGAGACCAAAGGTATGCACTTGTACATTTAATAGTAAACATGTACATTTGCCAGTTTTGTTCACAGGCAACATCCTCCTTGAAGACATATACTGCACACCGGCGAGTTCACAGAAGTGTTCACACTTTTAGATTCCCTTGTGGTGTCCCAGAGTGCTCAAGATCATTTGCCTCATATTCCTCATTAAACAGTCATGTGACTTGCGATCACAGCAAATACCGAACATACCATGTAAATTAAGAGGTATGGAACTGATAGATACGCCCAGTAAATGCGAAGTCCACAGCAGTCACAAAAAAAATCCAAAACAAAAGTGATATGATTAAGCACATGAAGCATCATATTGACTGTGGAATACGAGTTGAATGTCCATTTTCTAGCTGTTCAAAATGCTTCAGTAATAAGTCTTCTTTAGCTTCACACATTTCCCGAAATCGTCGGGAAAGGTCAGCCACAGAATATTTTCTTGTAGACCCATCTGTTGTGGATGAACAAAAAATTGGAAATGTGCAAAGTGACAAGAAGCCATCTGACAAGTCAGGCATGACTTTTGATGAAAGTGAAACTGGATTGGATACTCTTGTCCCAACTGAAAGTGTCACACTTAATTTGGCACTTTTCCTTTTGAAACTTCAAGCTAAGTGTCATGTACCTGAAAGGACAATTTAGCTTGTTGTTGAGGAACTAGATAACATGCAAGATTTGGCTATAGAGTACCAGGTTGAAAACATTGTTTGAAGAAGGACTCGGAGAAAGTAGTGTTAGACAAGTGGTCAGTGAGTTACTTGCAAATAATTACTGGAAACAAGCCGTGGAGAAACAGTCAGGTAGTTTGAGGTGGGCATACACAAGGAAAATGTACTACCAAGACAACTGTAGATATGTAAGTCCTGTGTCGTTGTGTCTGGGTAAGGACAGTAGGCAAAAATCAATTTGCTTTCACAATGTACCTTTGAAAGAAACTTTGAAGGCGCTCCTGAAAGACCCTTCTATTCAAGCAAACATGCTGTGTTTTACCAACAGCAACCCTGAGTCTCAACAAGTAGATATTTTAGGAGATTTCAAGGATGGAAAAGTGTTCAAAGGCAATAAGTTCTTAAATTCATCTGACACTGACCTAAAGTTGGTATTATTCCAGGATGCTTTCGAAGTGGCCAATCCCTTAGGCTCAGGAAAAAAGAAGCATAAATTTTAGCTGTTTATGTGTCTATGGGTAACCTCCATGCCTATGTCAGATCGGCAATAGACCAAATGCAACTGGTTCTTCTGTGCAAGAGTGGGAAGGGGTGGGGTTCACTTTGACAGGGTTACCCCACAAACGTCGCCCCATGTGCTTTACCTCTTTGTTTTTTGTCTAAATACAGTCATTGAATTTGACCCCTCCTCAAAGTGGAATTGGTTTTTCACTAGCTTTTGACCTTCCCTGACATTGAACAAATACTATGTAATAACCCTAATTTCGCTTTTTTGATTCATGCCAGGTTCATCTGCTTTAACTGCAAAGACGTTTATGCTTGCCATTGACAAGACAATCATTGTCAACAGATCAATCCCATCACCCTTCCAGGCTCTGTGCATGCTTGTGGCTGCCTTCTTCAACTTCAATGCGGAGTATCCAGGCATCCGAAACAAGCCACTCTTGAACCTGTGCAGCGGTATGCAAAATATTCTTTGAGTTAAAATGAGCGCTATACAAAAAATGGTATACTTGTTTACAACTTGGTAGTCATGGTATTTACATGTAATAAATGTTTCATTGGTTTGAAACACCCTCATGATGTGTTGACTGGCAAATGCACATTTGAAAAGGTTTGGCATGTTGTGTATTTCACCACCATGCTGCAAAGTTTTGACATCTGTGGGCACTGGGATTTGCTCATGTAATGGGGATCACCCACTTGATTCTTTAAATTTTGTGCAATCCGTTGCAGATAATCCCAGTTTTTGGTAAGGTGGAGGCTAGGCTTTGTGTAAGGTTTTTGATGGAACAAATCTAAAAGAAGTGTGGTTCTGAGAACTAGAGATCTGTGGTCCTGTCAGGTACACCACAAGAAGGAACAAAGTTACATGTACATGTATGTTTAGGAAGGTGTTTCAGTCATGTGAATATAGTTATAGTGAATATAGTTTTTCATCCACAGCTGTCTCCTTGGTATCAATCCTGAAAGGGGTACGAAAGCTAAGAGAAAGAGAGAGAAGGGGCGTGCAGTGCACACTGCCAACAGCAAGGTGCTCTCTTTCGTGAATGCCATCAAGGACTTTGAAACCGACTGGACATTTTAAGTAAGACTTGACTGAGGTACATTAAATCCTGGCACATATCAGAGCTATTTGTTTTGTCAAAATTCATTTTGCCATATTTCCATCACATGGGGAAAGCCAACATCTAAAGTGTTCCATATTTATTTTGATTTCCAGACACCCAGTATGTGTCAGGTAATCATCTAGATCCCACATTGTCAAAGGTACTTGTAAATGTATTTTTTTTATATAAGACATCCAGTGTGTGTTAGTAAAGTGCTCGAATCAGACATGGGCAAAAGGAACAAGTGAAAGTCATTTTTGGAGGTTTTTTCGACCCCCCCCAGTGTCAGCAAATAATTTCAATCTCACCAAGAAAAGGTACATGTATTTTTTTAATACTTTTTTATTTCAGTCACCCAGGATGTGTGAAGATATTTTGTCTTTCTTTCATGGAGCAAAGTCCATGTAAAATGCTTTTTATATTAGTTATCAGACACTGAGTGTGTGTCAGCTTAGGAAGGGGTTCCAGAATTTTAAAAAGTACAAAATTACGTTGTTTTTCCTCTATTTTGATCTTCAGACACAGGTTAGGTAATTATTTCAATGCCACGTGGTTGAAGATACTTTTTTTTCGTCATATTTGTTATCAGACACCGATTGTGTGTCAGGAAATCTTTCCAGAAATTAAAAAAACTAAGGTTTATAGAAAACATTTTTTTCTTTTTTTTATTTTCAGACACCCAGTGTGTCAATCAAACATGGTCATGTTTTAATTCAGTCACCCAGTGTAAGTTAAGAAAACTGTTCCAGTAATGAAAAAAGTACATGGAAAATGTGTTTTTTCTTTGTGTGGATTTTGAAGCACCCATTGTGTGTCAGGTAATTATTTCGATCCAACATGGCCAAAGGTAATTTTAATCTTTTTTTTCCATAGTGGTTATCAGTCACCCAGTGTGTCAGTAAAATGCTCAAATCAGACGTGGACAAAGTTCTTGTAAAATGTATTTTTATACTCAGACACCAAGTGCTGTCAGGAAACAGTTCTAGAAAAAAGTTCATGGAAAGCATGTTTTTCTTTTCTTTTATTTTTGACTTTTACACACCCAGCGTGTCAGGTATTTATATCAATCCCACATGGTCAAAGGTACATGCCTTGTTTTAAATTTTGGTTTTTTAGACACCCAGTATAAGTTAAGAAAACTGTTCCAGTCATGTAGAAAAGTACATGGAAAATGTATTTGGATTTTGAAGCACCCAGTGTGTGTCGGGTAATTATTTCTATTCGACATGGCCAAATGTACTTTCATAGTGGTTAGCAAACGCCCAGTGCGTGTCAGTAAATGCTCAAATCAGAAACGTGTTTCAGGCATGGAAAAAGTACATGTAAAATGTTATTTCTTTATTACTTTACTTTTCAAACAATTTATTTTTTTCTTAATTTTAGAGTCTCAGTGTATGTCAGCATATTTCAAATTAACATTTTTCCTGTTCTTGCCTCCACTTTTGGGCTTGTAAAAATACAGTTAGAAAGAGATTAAAATACGGTTCCTTGATGTGTTGTGGTGTTTCTAATTTTACTGACGTTGTGTGTAAAAATATTATAAAAACATGCAAATTGACTGACATTGCTTTGTAAAAAGTAATACATATGAACTGTTTAATCCTAAAACAACCGCTAGTTCAACAAAAAATTGTTCAGATCAATGGAAAAAACAAGCATGAATTGCAAGAACAAATAAAGGCAGACAATAAATTAACATTTGATGATTTTAAAGAAAACATCCCACATGTTTTTGGAAAAATTAACATTTTCGTTTACATGAAATAATCGATATTAAATGGGTTATTGAAAACAGGTGTGCTGGTATTTGACAGAGGACAAGTTTTATGAGAATATAGTTGCCTTTGTATATCATAAAACAAACGTGCTTGTAAACGCAACAAAACTCATGTATTATACCTTACAAAATAAAACTAAATTAAACAAACGGGAGAAGTCTGGCAACTCAGTTGACCTGTCATTTTCTGTAATTTTACAGAATTATTTTTTACAGTGTAGGAGTTCTTTCGTTTTTTGTACTATCGTCAACACTGTGGTATGTATTGAGGTTTGCATTCAAGCCGTCTATCGCTTCGCTTAAGTGGAGGGAAAAACAACCCAAGAATCTGACAAAGTTAAATCCTGTTTGATTGCAAGTAGGCTGTTACATCCGAGGATGTAACAATCGGTCAATAATGTAATACTAGTCAATAATGTACTAAAAATCGGCCGATAATGTAATACCAGCCGATACTGTGATAACAATCGACCGATTATGTAATAACCCAAGCGTCTCCGCGGTGTCCCCATCTGTTTCTCCTCAACGAGAGACCTGTGTACTAATGACGTGTTCCCCGATGGCTCGAGACTAGGGAAAGTGCATAATGTGACGTCATCCGTAGATAAGCCTATGCCCTCACCTTCCAACGGAAATTTTATTAAAAGTATACGTGTACGGAATGACTGCCCAGATCCAAAGATGCGTGATTCCCAAATTTGCCATTAAGGCACCTTTCCATGTACGTTTATTGGCTGCTTCGCGTACACGATGCGTTTCACTTTCACGGACACCATAATCGAGCCATTAACGTAACAGGCGTGTGCGTTGCGTTCGACCGTCAAAATCACTCAGGGAGCGATTTTGACAGATACGCAACGCTTGGCGCAAGTGTTGACGCGCATATGGGAAGGCGCCTTTAATCTGCTTAATTTTTACTATTAAAACGGGGGAAAAATTTATTCATACTGGCACCCCCATCTTAAAAAAAAAGCAGCTACGCACCTGAAACGCGGGTGGTCACTTTGAGCCTCGGTAAAATTTCTTTATGATAGCGAATTATTTGTTTTGAAGGAACAACATTGTGCAGTGTCCATGTACTTGATGCAGTATTAAAACGGATGTGCATTGAGATGGGATCGAAAATGCATGTGGGAGGGAATCCTTAGAATCTTTTGCTTTGGGTTTATGGAACCTGTATTTAGTGTGTGCTCTCAAAATTCACTCCCGTTTTTGTTTTACACCCTGCCGCCCTGTTTTGCAAAGTTGATACCGGGATGTAACTCTATATGTTCACTGCTGGACTTTTTACACGAAAAATAACCTACAGAATTAATTTTACTGACTGGATATCTTAAATTTTATAATTCCCAATACAAGAGCTGATTGTACCTTAAAAATGTTGGGTGCCAAGCAGACCATAAACTAGCTTTGATTAAAATACGGAAAAAAGATTCGCCCATGTGTTGGTGTATATTATAAGGAATGGAAATCAATAGGCCCTACAGAAAGTTAAAGGAAAGAGCAGTTTATCCTTGTAAAAGAGGTAGGGCCTAATCGTTTAGACAAAAGAATTACATGTATTTTGGGAAAGCTAACTACGTCTTGGGACCCTTTCTCTGCTGCACGTTTCATGTTGATTCCACAGAATGATTGCGCTTGCTAATTTGACAGTGGAGATTTATATCTGCAACGAGAAGATAAGGTCGTTCTTTTAATAGGTGCTACTGCGATGAGAACGTAGCGCCATCGCCCGCATGTACCTAATTTCAAATTCGTTTACATACGCATAAACAATTTAATCATTAATAATAAAACAGGCGAGTCTCACTGACGCCCTATGTGTACATTTTGTACATGCTCAGCGCTGTTGGTCTGAGGCCAATTTTCATTGTGTTTCCGCCGCTATCACCGGTAAAATGATGCTAGAAATGGAAAATCCAGAAAAGGAACTGGGTGGAACAGACCACAACCAGCCAAAGGAGACTGCTCAAATGGTGAGACAAAATAATCTGTCATACTGGCAGGTAAACTCAGCAAGGTCGATTACTATTATGATCAACACAGTTTGGTTTTTTATATTTTTCACGTTGTGCATTAAGGCATGCCTAATGTGCCAATATAATACTGCTGATGGATAAACGTTGTTTTACGATGTCAATCATTACAAAAATTCCCATTGTCTGTGGCTTTGTAAGCAATCTCTCTACTTTTTGCAGCTGTTCAATAATAAAAATATCACGAGTTTTTCCGTGTATTCCTGTAAAACCCTGACGAGAAGGTGGTGTGTGATCCTGTTCCGAGAACAGTGTTCTTGAGTCGTGCTCCCGCCGTTCGAGCGCAAGAACAAGAAACCCGTGTTAAGAACAGACGCCCGAACTCGACCATTGTGAAGGGGTGCACATGACGCCCCCCTCCAAACAGAGCTGTACTGTTATGGGCCTTGAGTTCGACCAAGATAGGGAGCTATTTTTTTTTTTTTTTTTAGTGACGGAGGCTCCTTTGGTCGCAAATGAACTTCGGTGGTTCACGATAGAGCAGGAAATGTACACACCACGGTCGAAAACTTACCAACACAATTAACACTCCCGACCAACACGGCTTTTGTCAACCGATGAGGGGGTGCTTCTGCTCGCGACGGATAGAGAGAGGAGCGCGAGCTTCAGATTTTTGAAACAAAAAAAAATGGCTCTCAGCTATTATGTGCATTATGTGACCAAGTGCACTGGAACATACACCTGTCAGTTTGTTCTTCTGCAATCTTCTGCATACACAACTCTGCCCCAAGCGCCTGCGCGACAATGAATTTTGAATTGACTCCATCGTATTTTGTCTAAGTGCTTTGCACTGCACTTTTGTAGTTGATCCTTCAAGTTTAACCTTCCCTTACAAGGCAAACGTTTTGTTCAACTTTCACTGTCGTGATTAAATTTTTATAAACGACTTTTTAAAGAAACTTTTAACGTTATAGGCCCACTTCAACTTCAAAATGCTGTATACTTCAACTTTCGAAGGTTGCACAATTTATATATTGACAACACAACATCATGGAATGATAAAGATCACCTAATAGGTTGACTACATCGCGCAACTGATAGACAACATCATATAATAGATATACAACATCCAAAATAGATCCACTACATTACATAATAAATCGACATTGTCATATACATGTAATAGGTTCACTTCATCACCTGTGATGCTTGTTCTTTGCAACCTAAGAGGACCAAAGCTTCACGCTGACTTTGCGTGCAAAGATGGATGATAAGCAGTGTTGTAGTACTACTCAGGCACTATTTTTTAAGCACTCGCGCCTTACTTGTACTCGAATTTCCAAGTACTTGTACTGGAACAACAGTTTTTGTACTCAAGCTGCAAAAAATACGCTGAATAAAATCATACTAGAGTATCGATATACTCGTACTCGATTAACAGTACTCAATGAAACAAAATCCAGTGAATCCCGTTACGACCATTGAAATACAACTGTAGAAGAAAGTCAATCCTCGCAGACCAATACTCGACCTACACATTCGCAGGTCTTAGCCAATTTACGAACGCGAAACGCCAATGTATTCCTAGTCTTGGTTTCAAGACCTTCCTGTTTATTCCGCGACACCTGAACCGTCATCCTGCATGCAACATCGATCACTGAATCGCGATATAAAATTGTATTCCAGCGTTCGAGGTACCCGTACTCGATGAACAGTATCGTTAAAAAATCATATAATTCCCGTAAAGGCCATTGAATTACTGGTCTTCGATCCATGACTAGTAATACTCAATCGTTACTTTTCCAGCACGATGAAGCTCAGAATCTCTTCATCTTGGGTTCCTTTTTACTTTTACCAAGCTTTTCTTCTCGGCTCTTGAAGACTCTTTCGTCATTTCCGGCGTCAGCTGGTGATGGCCAGTCCTGTTGTTTACTGCAGGTGACAGGGAGCTTGGTGTCGGCGTCCGGGCACCTAAAAAGGCGTGCATGTAATAACGCACCAGAAGAATAAAGAACAAGATGGGAAGCGTGTGCACGCGAGCCATTCCTTGTGCAGAGAATTTTCTAGCTAATATATTGTAATAGTAAGAAGACATTACTTCGGTGGTGTAACACTCGTGGGCAGGTGGTACGCGCGTGTTCCTTTCCTCTTTGACCAATAGGATGTCGTGATTTGCCAAATACACGCTCGCGTCAAGCTGACAAATGTGCGTGTGAGTGCGGTGCCACCGCAGTTATCCGGTGTGACGTCACTTCAGTTGAAACTGGGCCCACTGCACGTGCACTGCACACTGATCACCGTTTACATGGAACTATGGAACCGGAAGTTAACGCAACAACTTCAGCGATCGCCCAACTGAGGGAGCCTGCAAGTCTTGGCGCGTCCGCCTCTGTGACGAAGCCACTTACGAACTAGGTAGAGTCTGATTGGATTAGTCTATAGACGCGCTAAAACGTCAAACGAACAGGGCGACGCGCAATGGGCAAAACGCGTTTAAGAAAAAAAAGGCAAGATAAAAACCGTACAGAAAGTCTGTATTGCAAATTTTTCGGTCTTTCTGCATACCGCAATTTAATATTTAAACGCTATCCGTGTACATGTATGTTACAACATATTTTGCAATATATAAAATAGGGCCTAGTTTTAATAAATATTACTCGTCCTTCGTTTTTACACAAGGAAATGTACAAAGAAAAATTCGTGAAACGGAGGGCCCAAGTTAAGGTTCTTCTTAAGCCTTTACTAATACCGTAAAATTTCACTCTGTACAAGGAACTTTTCATCAAGTGCTATGTACCATTCTGTGTTTTTATTGAGTGTTGAATTTTCTGCGGCTTGGCATAAAATGTGAGCACACATTATGAGTAGTAGAGACCGGTACGCACAAGACCCCAACCGACCTTCAATCATCGTCCCCCATGCAGTTTACTCCAAAATACCCAAACTAAAACACAGCAAAATCGAAACCCCCCAACACCTGCGACCCACTTTTTAAAATTTTATGAAGCCATTTCACCCTCGGCAACTCGAAAACATCTGAAACCATCTCGCCCTTAAAAACCCACGTTCCAATTTTGCCGTGACTTAGTTTCCGATTACCGCGAAAAGGAACGATGATGGAAGGTCGGAGCGTGTCCATTGCGTACCAGTCTCTACTACTACGGTTACAAAGAGACTATGCTTTTGGTCTGGGTCTTCAAGCAAAAATGAGTTTAAATTAAAAAATCTACATATAAAAAAGGTATGGATACAGAAACTACTAGACCGCAACGCCAACCTGTTTTTTTTTCGGGCTTTAGGCGCTTGAAAAAATCGTTCTTGGCCGATTTTATTAAACGATATGACATTCTTTTACCGACACCAAAGCGTAAACAACAAACAAAGTCGGAACTCGTAAAAGCGGTTCAGCTTTTAAAAATAGCTCAAGATAACGACATAGAATTTACGGCCCTGGGCGCCAAAGGAAAAATATTACAAAAGGATTTGATCACCGCGATTAAAGCGTATATTAACCCACGGGTGATGGAAGAAGTGGACATCCGAAGAATTAGGCGCTTCGGAGACAATTATAGAAATTGGGAGTTGATACCAATGTAGTGTAATTCCCGGTGACGAGAGAAAGTGAGGCGGTGAGGCCAAATTTTGGGGTTCCTGTGTCACTCTCAAATTTTGGTTTATTGGAGATCTCCACTTGGCTCAA
>NW_019091574.1:199127-217204 GCF_001949145.1 Acanthaster planci | reverse complement strand
CTCTCGACTTGTGACCCCTGCGTCATATCTACTTATGGGTGCACCACTACAAATAAATCCCAATACTTCACAAAAATTTTAAAAATACAACTCTCACAAGTGTTCAGGCTGCACAGAAAAATGATTTTCCACGTGTCCTCTTTCATTTACCTTTCAATTTTCGGGGGGTTGTCCAATGAATTTTTGAGAAATTTTCACCAGAAGCATACCATTTTGAAAAACCCTCCCTCGGCAAAATGGCTCAAATAGTGCCACTTTCAAACTCGATTGCATCTAAATTGCTCAGAATTGGAAGGCCCAAGTCCGGCCCAGTCTCATATTTCTTCAATTCCTCAGTTCCATGGCTCTCAGGACCCTCTAATATAGAATATTTTGAGTGTGTAACTCTTATTAATGAGCTCGGCGGACATATTTCTGGCCTAATTACGAGGGTGCACCCTTATACCTGTGGGTGATGCCCACTGGTCTTTATACACTGGATGGGCAGCTCAGCAATAACTGCCTACGTGTGAATTGAAGTGACAGCGAGTAGTAAGGAATGGATATTTCTGTGATTTTTCTAAGAATTGAAAAATTTCTCTCTCCAAAAATAAAAAAAGAAAATCCAAAAAATCCGCCAAAACTTTAACAAATTCACAAAAATCTCCACTCTCCAAAAAAATCCATAAAAATCCCCAATTCCTCAGACTTTACCAGGTTCCCTAAACTTGTCGCTCACCTTTGCAATCCAATTTGAGTGCGCAAAACTAGTCGGCGGGCACGCCACTCGGTTAATTAAACACTTAATCTACACCGGTGAAAGAAGACGCCATAGTCCGAGCAAAAAAAGACGTGCAGCGTCAAAGGCATCGCACTTGCTTCGTGTGGGAGACGAAAGACGGTTTTGAAATAAAATTCGACGTCTCTCCTCAAAGAGGAAAGACGCCGATAATAATGATAAAATATACATTATAATAAAAAAATTACCTAATTAGAAATGCAAAGAAATCAAAATGTAATGCCGCAAAATCGTGAAAACAGATTAGATTATATCCATCATGCAATCGAGTCCGATCAAGACTCTTCCTACCGAAATACAAGTTCAGACTGTCACCCAGAGTAAAAATCCCAGGCGAGTCGAACAAGGAAAACGCGTGGCAGAACATAACAAGCGCATGAAACAACAACTTTTAGAATTAAAATCTCGTGAGCCTGCCAAGACAAAATCAGAAACTAAAATATACGCGGATCACAGAAACTTGATTTTAGGCGGATTGTTGATAGGGGTAGTCACTCTCGCATTGTTTTTTTTTTTAAAGAAAACGCCTGATGTAAACCAAATACGAGCGCCATCGCTGCCTGTCCCAGCGAAAGCTAGTGCATCAGAAAATTTAGCAATGAAGTAAAATAAAAATCGCTATATAATAAAAAAAAAAATGAGTAAAGCAATCGATGCAAACGAATTGCCAATATAGTATATCACTGCGTTGCTGTCAGCGTCATTTCGATGGGATACGCCATGCTTGGTAAAAAGCTGCTGAAAAATTAAACCCCCTGATTTAGACAAACTCAGCGTAGAAGACGCGGCCAAAATGACCGCGATCGCAAGCGGGGTGTTGGCTACGCAAGGTTGGCTAGCATCAGTTGTCCCGCCACACTATGTTCTGGCAAAAAGGTGCTTCTTTCAAACTGGCTTGAGCTTGTTGAGCAAAGTGTGAATTGAAGTGATGTTGAAACTACCATACACGTAACTGACAGTCAGAATGCATATTAATGCCAGACGATTGTGGTATGCAAGCACAAGAGTTGAGTTGCTCCCAGTCCCATGTTTTATTGCATACGAATCTGTTGTCTAGAGTTTGGTCTAGGTCTCCAGGCCTGGGGTATACGCGCAGACAATAGACCTTATGCCTCTGATGTCATCTATCCTTAGGAACTGTAGGGCTCCCTCTGGGCCAACCAGATCTTGCAGTTAGCCTGACCTTTAGTTCCTTCTTCCACAGCTTGACACCGCTCTGTTGTTATCTGTGTTGAACAGAAAATAGACTTTGGCTCAATACATTTGTTACTACGTGTACATTCATCGTTTCATCGAAGAAATATTTCAATCATATCACGGGACTAAAACTGGTAATCAAAAAAAGTACTTTTAGCTCTAAAAATTATCCCATTTTTCTTGGAGGCATTCTATCAGCACACTTATTTAAACAACTGATGTGAACTGCTGGTCATGTATTTAGCCCCATACCTTGAGTGAGTCATCTAGTCTCAGTTGGGCATGCTTGCTGTAATGCAAATGCTCATTGCAAATGCAAGTCTGACTTCTGAAAAACTGTTCAAATCATTGTTATTGCTTAAATTGATTGAAGGCTTACATTCTCCATTCATGGAGGCTAAAACTGTTTCAGAAAGACCATTCTTGATTTTTGGATGTATTCTTTAGGTTTGAAGGCCATTTACCCATGTGACAAACATGTAGTGAAATTACAAGAGGCAAGTTTTCAAAAGTGGCAGGAGTTCTGCTGGGTGGAGAAAACTGAACCTTCATTGAGTCACTGACAGTGGCACATTTCTGAAATAGTTGAGGGTAAGTCAGGTCCAAACTGTCCGGGTCATAGAGAGATGAGAGGGCCTTGGGGTACNATGTCAGTAGCAGAGAGGGGAATAAATTCTTGGGCATATGCATCCATGACACAATGAACAACTGGCCGAGCTGATACTTGCTGGAGAGATGCATGGAATACGGCCAGTTCATCTAATGTAGGGGGTGCTATAGCAGCTTCTGTCCAAGGTTTCTTGCAGGTACTTGAAGGCTTTCTAAAATTGATGTGTTTCACTTCTGCAGCACATACCTGTAATTGAAAAAATGGGAATATTCAATGATTGGGCACATTATGCATGAAATAACAGCGGCATAAGGGCTTCTACGCCGGAAGTTTATGAGAAGCAGTTTCAGATTGTGATTATCGTTGCCTAAACCAGCCATTTTTCCATATTACATGAATACTTTCCTCATCTTTTTCTTACATTTCTTTTTGCTGGTAGCCATGCACACTTCTGAGAAGTACAGGCATCTGATCCTGGAGCTTTCCTCAACTGGTTGGCTTTTACAACACTTGATATTAATGCAGCAACAAGGCTACAGGCTTCTCCCAATCTGCAAGGGTAGTAGATAACAATTGATAAAGACAAACACTGAATATCAGAAAGGTCAGTTTGCCTAACGGACATATCACTCAGACAACCAGGGTCATTTATTAGTCATACGCAATACGCATGAATACTTTTCACTTCACAGACAACCTGCCAATTAGGAAAATATTTTTTGGCTAAGTGACATTAACATGTATCTTACCCGGCCATGCGTGTACAGTGTGCAGCTATAATTTCTCGGCACTTCTCAGCAGCAAACCATGGAACCAGAGGGGTTGCTGTCATTCTCTAGCCGAGTTTCACCCTGCCAATCACCACATATCTGGTCTTCCCGGACCCAGATTGGTTTGTGTGAAGTCGCATATCGTGGACCCATCTAGCCTTGACAAAACAATCTGATCCTGTCATGGATTTCCATGCCTGCAATTTATGGAGGGAAAAGTGCATCTTACAAACAAAGGAAAAATTTTCTGTCCAACTACAACATCACTTTGCCTACAGAAAATTTCTTCTTCCTTGCTGGACTAAAATTATTAATATTTCCTGATGTAATCTCATCATTAAACCCAAAACACACTAGGTCCTAGTATAAATCTAGGCTTCCAACTATAAAGTAATTCACCAACCATGACAACAGTTAACAAACACTGTTAAGGGGGGGCTAATTACTAACGTTATAGTTACTGAGTTAGGAGCAGCAATAACTAGTAGAGGGAATGCATTTTGTGGCAAGGCTAGCATGACTAGATCCTAAAGCCTAGGGCAGGCTTTTCCTGGGGGGGCTTGAGTAAACCCTGGATTGCGACTAGATTGAAAACAAGAAAAACAGCCTGACTCTGCCTTGGTGCAGTCAGAAGGCCTCAGGTCTGGCTGTTTTCGGACAGAATTTGGTGGGGATCAAGTTCAATTATAAAATTTTAACTTAAGTTAAACCATGGAACTCCATGGTTAAACTAGAAAGGATCAGCGTTTATGACGTTTTGGAAATTTGTTCTGTAATTCCTTTGTTTCTTTCATTTCTTTGGTCTATTCAAATTAAAACAGACCTAGGCAAACAAGTTCTTATTGGAAAAAGCGGGAGTAATCTTACTCTTAAGTCTTCCTTTGTGTGCTGGCTCGGGGTTGAAATCATGTAGATGTACATGTCGTTCCACTACACGTCAGGAATTATTTCCGGTAAGCCTCCAGCTTTTTTGCGTCGATCTGATACGGGTCCTGTTTCAGGTTACATGCCTCTAGTTTTTCTATATATCTTGCTTTACAAGCACCCATCAAGCCTTTAGCATAGGCAGACAAAAATTTGACATGGTAACAGTGAGGGAAACAAAGTATCGCTCTGTGCAATGCGCTCCTTATTCAGGCTTTGCACCAAAGAGCAACATGTACTTGCACTAGTTTGTGCGCACGCGCACTTCAACGAAAGTGCGCCGCCGCTTGACCTCGAAGATGGCGACGCCATTGGTCGTTAAGTTGGCAGTGACGTCAGTGCACTAGGGGTGCTGACCACTAGTTCAAGTGAGAATTTTCGACCAGCTCATTAGCATTAAAAGTGCCCCCCCACAGTATCTTTTGAATAAGGAGATTGTTTTGCCTCCAAATTGGTGAGATTGTGTAAATCGTTGCCAGGATCAACTCCCTGGGTCTTTGAGCTTTCATATGAGAGCAGAAGGGCTAAAAACTACGGTTGAAAAATGGTCCTAAGTTCCCGAGAAAGTTGAGGGTTGCCACTTGAAAAATGACTGCAATCAGACTTCGGAAAAANAAAGTGAAGAAAGTACACCTGTACATGCTGTCGTTGGAAAGCTTTATCGGCGTCGCTCCCCTATGGCATAGTTGCTGAAGTAAAAATCATCAGATATAGGCGCGTGCTATTCAAAGTAAATAGACATTTACTTCAGTGTTTTGCTTTATTGCTGTATTTCTATGTTTCAGTGGCACTATCTGACTTAATTGTTACTGAGCTAAATAACTTTAAAATTAGTGGGTTAAAAATCAAGTGAAGGTGGTAAGGGCACGGGCGCTTTTAAATTCTGTGGTTCTCATCGTTTTTTACCCTTTTCCCGACGTCGAAAAAATGCCCTTTTTTCTGCCGACCCTGCTCAGAGGACCTCGCCTTGTAAATTGTAGGGTATGGTGGGTAGGGTACCGTTGAAAACATCGGTGAAAATGTACATATGCGAAACTGTGACGATTTTGCCTAAGCATCAATGCAGCGACAGTTGAAAAGCACAGGCGGCATACATGTACTGTACATGTACATGTATGCAGGTTGGACTAAAGCGCCGACCGGATGAACCCACACCGCCCTCATATGTACGCAACAAACAAGCATGCTGGCCTTCATTTACGGGGGGGGATTGGAATACACACTGCTTATACACGAACACCGTATGAATTAGAACGTTTCTCATACTTTTCGAATTTTGTATTAGACTGGTGGTGTTAAAGGTATTTTCAGTTACTGTTGGGAATTTGGGGGACCATTTTCACTTTATTATATATGTGGAGCGTTAGTTTGAACATGGAGGAAGGAAACAGTAGAGCTAGCCTTGACACACTGACTCCAACGAAGTCTTGTGATGTGAACCAATAAATCTATTTCAGCTAGAAACAGACATTCATGGTTCTCGATATAAAACAAGTGACAAGTAAACATACCGGTAGTGCAATTTGTTAGTGGTTCAGTCATCAATGTACGTGGGATGGATTGTTTTAATAAAAAGGAATTTTCTTGTTGTTTGACCAACCGACCATCCCTCAATTGAATAAAAAAGAAGAAGATGTCTGGAAACCACACTATATAAAACGGATGCCCTTTGAAACCATGAGCCCAATTTACACTCCTCAATGACCTTGACTGGAGCGCAAAGTTGTGTAACAGTAATACGCATTCACGTGACTAGTTACTAAATGTGTGTCGCGTCGTTGCGGCCGTGCCTGCTTGAGACTATGCTAGCCCAGACCATCAGTCATCACGGCAGGCACTTACGGTATTAAGAAGAGATGATGCGAGGCTCGTATCGCCGGACAAGGAGTTAAGTGGAAAACTGAGGAAAGTTCAGAGCGTTTCCCTTAGACTGCCTTTCTGCTGTTGCAATGAGCATTTTGGAAGCTGGGGATAATTCAAATTGGGCTAAGCAGACAAATTCTCTGCAAGTTCAATTGGCAACGTCGTCGAACAGAGGCCGAAAGATTCCACAAGGCGGCCACGTTGAGGGCATGGAGAACAAACGATTCAAGGGAACCGTTCGGGTGAGGTCGCTGTCGTGAATACGTTTTCCGTCACTGTAACAATTTTTCTTTCAGTGAGAATGAGAACAAACAGCTTAGCATCGTTTTCGGCTGTTTTTCAATGATTTTCTTCATACTTACTGGGCCTTGGACGATAGTTATGTTTGGATTTCGTTGACTGCGTCAGACCACCTGTACTATGTGTTCTGGTTCTGGTTCCATACTGCGCAAACACGTCAGTGGTTATCACGCGCAGGTCGGATTGAGGGACGTAGTTCTTAACAAAAAATAATGTTATGTATTTGACCCTCCCAGCACCCTGCACTGTATGGGTGGTTTGTGACAAGTTGAACGCATGGATGTGAGGTCAAAGAGCCTGGGGATTTCAATCCAGTTGATGAAAAAGTGTGTGTTAATTAGTTTTCCTTTAACTTCATGTCATTTTTCATTTTGCCGGCTGAAATCTCCTAATTCGTAGCAGATTTTAATGTTGAAATGATTTCAACATCGAGGTTTGGTCCAAAATGGCAACAGACGTTGGCTAAAAATATGCATGGGCGTCACCAGAATTTTTTTGGGGGGGGCAAACTGTCTTGTTAAAACAATAACATTTAACGGCGGGAAGAGGTTCAATTTTCTTGGTTTTCTTAAGCAAATAATTATGTTCTATTTCATTTCTAATTTTTATTTCTTTGGCTGTTTATTTTTCATTCTTTCCAAGGTCCCACCTTATGTAAATAAGATTATTTAAAATATAAATGAAAAGGTGCCGGGCAGTCTACGATGGAGTCAAAGTAGTCTATCCCACTTCTGGATGGAAATTCAATTATGCCCCCAAAAAGAGATTTCTTTTGTTTTCTTTTTGTGTTCAAAATCAAGCTTGGTTGAAATGTAACATCCCTTTTGTTCCAATTAGCAATCTAAATCTAACTCCCACCGCATTTCACCCAAAAGACACATTTGAAAACGGCCCTCTGAATAGGACTTATGAAACTTTTGAAGTATTTACTTCGGCGTGGGATATATTGATGCAACGGCAAGATCTTGTAAGTCACCACGGTGAGATACACATTCAAAAATTTAACTCGCAGTGGTGAGATAATAACTCACTGCGGTGAGATAGCAACTTGCCACTGCAAGACAGTAACTCGTTGCGGTGAGATACCTGTAGTAACTGGGAAAATTTTTTTGTGAGTGGCCCTTATACGCTTCCTTAATACTCAGACGTAGACCGACAAACCCCACACATATCATAATCTTGTTCACCACCCAAACTGTAGGGTTCATTTGTCATCCGCCACACTTTGTGGGACGACAAACCCCACAATAGTTGTGATATGATACATCAGTATACACTGTAGACACTGGCTACTCCAATTCACTACTCCATGTACATGTAAGTTACATGGATGATGGCCCTTATACGCTTCCTTAATACTCAGACCTAGACCGACAAACCCCACACATATCATAATCTTGTTCACCACCCAAACTGTAGGGTTCATTTGTCATCTGCCACACATTGTGGGACGACAAACCCCACAATAGTTGTGGTATGATACATCAGTATACACTGTAGACACTGGCTACTCCAATTCACTATTCCATGTACATGTAAGTTACATGGATGATATGCTTCTCATATATTAATGTGCAAAACGTTGAGAACAGGCCTAGACCCATGCAATGTTCTTGTTTGTTTACTTCTTTAAAAGTCACCTTGGAAAAAGGCATTTGTAAATTGTTTGCCATCATACAGTGTATTAATGCACCTTTTCCTGGTTCTTCATATTAAAGTGTATCAGTTAACTGAAATTCGGTCATGTGTGGTTCACTAATATGGGCTTGTACATTGTATATGAATTTGGTGTCAGCGTGACTCGACACGCATCTAGATATTGTGCACTTATCAATTCCAGAGACTAGTGCTCAGTTTTGCACCAGACTTGAAAATTTTTGACTGGTTATAGCGACCTTTGGAGGTTTCTATGGCTCCTTTTAAAACATTGAATTGAAACAGTTAAAAAACATGCAAGATTTCTTTTCCTAGCTGTATACAGGACTCAAAATTAGTCTGGGTCTATGAAAACTGAAGTTTAACTTTCAATTTTTGAATTGGTATTGAGTGAAAAGTTGAATTTAAACTGTTAAAACCCTGGAAGAAGTCTTTTACTTTTTGAGTATAGCAACTGTGTCAAGGGACACTACATTAAAATCAGTATTTTTTTAATTCTTGAAATGCCAATTGGAAGTTGAATTAAAACAGTTAAACCCTGAAAGAATAATTTTCCAGTTTGAGGTGTGTTATGAAATATATGGACTGGCCAAATTCAGTCACTAGTGCACGCCCATGTCCCCCCCCCTGTGAGTGATCAGATGAGGGTCCTATTTTCCTTGGCCTTCGACCTCAGGGGAAATAGGACCCTCTTCTGTTCACTCACAGTCCCTTGGGGACAGAGAAATATCTTGCCACAATTGACCTCTCATCTCCTATAATCTAAAAGACTTGTGAAAATTAGTGTTTTTGTACACAGATGAATACAGTACGTGTAGAACTACAAAATCACATTTTATTGTAGTCTTTCGGAAAAAGCTAAAATAAAACAGATTAAAATGTTTTCAGCATTTTGCCATTTATAAGGAAGTAAACTTACAGGAATAATCTGCTTTTCCAAAGATTCTAAAGTTTAATGTAACCTTTGGAAATGAGACCTACATGTACAGTAGGAACAGTATTGGCAGAAATGAAAGGTTGTATGAAATTTTTTTTCCCATCTCTTGGAGACTTTTCCAAAATATTACTTGAGAAACACAATTTAAGTAAATTCTGACATGAGTATTTCTTGGGGTAGTTTAAGTTACATGTACATGTACGTGTAGGAACCATTTTTCCCAAAAATTATCTGACCTGATAGGATTGCCCCATGTCAAATCTACATTTAGCCTTTCAAATAACAGAAGTTAAAATTTATGGAGAACACATCTTCTTAATTGTAATAAAACTGTTTCATCTCCAAGTTGAAAATATTTTGTGTGCAAACTAAATTCATTAAAGTGCTTGCAAACTGATGAACATTTGTTATGACATATTGCCACATTGATCTATAGGTTATTGTAAACCTTGTGTGTCATACAAATGTACCAGTAGACTCCTGAATGACATGCTCTGAACTGGCTCATTGCCAGCATCTAGGACTTCCAATTTACAAGTTCAGGTGCCAAGCTGGCCTTTGAAGTGGAGATACACGTACATGTACATCCTGAATGGAATAAATTTTCAGTAATCAGGATGTTGAGTGATCCCAGGTTGAAGGAATTTGGTAAAGGAGTGAGTTACGTGTACAAGTTGGGGGATACCAGTCCACAAAGCTTTGCATTGGGGTCTGCGAAAAGTTTCCATGTTCTTGACATTTTGAACCATATCGATCAATATTCTAACAGGTAGCCTACATGTACCATTGTGGCATCCGGAGCATTTTAAATGCCCTTTCTCACAACCATTCAGCTTCCTGTGTGCATGTGTAGTTTCTTCACTTCGTATTATACATTTTGTAAAGGATCCTTGACATGCAAATGTAACAGGGAAAAATGGCACACTTCAGATGAGAATAAAAATAAATAAAGAAGAGACTTGAAGAAAATAAAACACTTGGGGAACTCGCAAAAAAAAAAACTTTAAAAAGGATCAAAAGGGAGGAGTCGCAAGAAGTCTAAAAGAATAGGGATACGGGGACTGAAACTTGATTCCAACAACAAAATCTTTTATTTCTTCTAAAAAATATCCCCCCAAATAGGAATGCAACTAGAGAACTAAAAAAACAGGACTAAGTCGAAAATCAGAGAATTGTTGAAACCAAACCTAAAATGTAGGGGAAATATGACCAAGACCAAAATTAAATTTAGAAATTAGACCAATCCTAGACCAAAGTAAATCCGCAACAGAATCAAGGTAAGGCTTAACCAATCTAAAACAAGACCAACCCAAACTAACAAGAAAAAAACCAAGAACCTACAAAACCAACAAAACCGACAAAACCAACACAGCACCTAAGAAAAGTTACAGATCAATTCAACTCAAGCGTTAACTACCAAGTCCACCGCAGGTCTGAGCTTTCAGGGCAGAACTTGACTGGTATTTAATAGGTGTGTTACTTCACCGACTGCCAACCTGCTTACTGAGACTTGGGCTCAAAGCATGCCCATAGTGCCTGTCCAGTTGCATGAGTCATCAAGTAAACAATTATGAGGGGCACAGTGCAACTTTAGGATGGGTAGACTAGGGGGTGCTACTCCTATGCAGTGCATGGACATTTGCATTTAGTACAAAGGAAATAAACTAAGTTAAATCTGCCCCTGCTACACAAACATTACCTGCCTGTTTCTTCATTTTAGTTTTAAGTTAATGTATGTAAATGAACAGTGGGCAAATATATGCAAATTAGGAAGAAGACGACTTGGGGCCAGTCAGAAAATGCATACAGCAATTCAAATTGATGAGGAAGCTAATTAAGGTGAGAACTGGTACTAGTTCTAGAAAACTACTGATCAAATGAGTTTGTTAACTGCTCCTAAGGCCAGTTATGGGGGCGCTTTAAGCCACTTCACACAGACGCAGAAACAGGCAACATGTGACTATCAATTGGACTATCAACGTTTATTTGTCCCAGTCCTGTGTGGGTGGCTATCTTCCGGTGACTGAAAAAAAAAATAAATAAAGGAAAAATACAAACTGGTTCAAATCAGCAAAGGTTTTATGTGCTTGTCACGGTTTTGAGAAATCTAAACTTAAACAATTATACAGCCATAATCAAGTTTACTAACAATTAAAGTACAACATGTTCAACAACAGATTTGGAAATTTGTCGAGAAATACCACTATTAATTAGGGAAGAACATTCATAAGGGTGCTCACCTGATGTAACTGCTCTACGCCTCAAACTCTGACATTCGGGCCCGTTGCTGACTTTGCTGTCTGTAACTGTATCCAATTAGTTAAAGGTTAATTAATGCAAGCACAAAATTACCAAGGTAACTTAAATGTCAAAAAAGGGAGCGAGCTTATCACTTGAATCAAAGATTGGGTTGTCTCGTACGTGCATTGTACACTGTAAGTAAAAAATGCTCCAAGTGTAGTTATGGACTCCGAAATATTAATGCTTCACTCACAATCGAAGCTGTGAATTCTGAGCCAAACTGAAAACATGACATATTATTCATATTCTGCAATTCTTACTTCTAAGTGAGAACTCTTTATAAATCATAAATGGTGAGAATTATGGCGCCCCAACAGTCGTGTGTAACATGGCAGATTCCATGTGGCAAGGTTAAAAATTTCAACGAGTATAACTACAAAAACACTATTCTATTTAGAACACAAAATATAACAAATACAACTGTAAGCTCACCAGTTGTCTACAACACCTGACCGCGATAGTTTCTTCTAGCACTCGCGCCCAAATAGGGCAGGTCTGGGTCGAGATTTTGGTCAGTTTTCTGGCGCCATGCACGCTGCATCGCCAACCTATTGTATGTGCCATGCAGGTTTTCGCGGGCGAGAGAGGGCCTACTAACATAGGAAGTGATCTAACAGAGTTGGTTTTAGAAAACATTGATTTAAATCAACAATTTAAATTTTTTGAAAACTTAAAAGAAAAATGTTCCAATTTTTAGTTTTGTTTTACGTGATTGACAATTTTTCCAGGCTTTGCTCATTTATATTGTAAATAGCAAATCCCATCTGTGAGCCCTTCAGTCCCTACTGTTGATAGGAAGTATGAATACATGTGTGACACACAATCTGGGTTGGTGGGATTGTTTGTTGAATTCAAGCCACTTGTGACGATATACATGTGTACATGTAAATCAGCTTTTTTTGCAGTGCATGAATTTCATGTTAAGAAATTATAATCACGATTTACTGTACTGTAGTTTCACTTAAGTTAAAGTGTTCAGTCCTGAGTTTAACAGTGCAAAGTATTAGTATGTACATGTATGTACATACGTGTACTACCTTTTACATGTATCTCTACAAGTAAACAGGTACCACCTTTTATCACATAACAGATAAAAGGCATTATGCTCATCGAACACAGTCAGCTTCCCTCACTCTACTGCCCCTTGACCTGGTCCTTGAGATACCCCTTCTGTTTTAGGCTATGCAAATGAGTGCATGCAGATGCAAATATGGAAGATTGTTTCAGGCAATAAAGGTTAAGCTGGTGAGTAAAAGGATCATGACATAACTCAACTTAGGTAAATAAAGGGAAAGGGCCAATGAAGAGGAGGGGCGTGATTTTCTTGGCGGGAATATCTAGGAGTGTCATTCTGTCACAGTCACTCGGATGAGGCAGAGGTGTTTCTAGAAAGAAGTTTACACTTGAAGAAATATCTTGTTTGGAATATATTTTGCTAACCATTTTCACTTGTCATGTACTGTGCACGAGTTACTCAGCAGTGTCGCCGCCCAAGCTGCTTTACGACAGAAATTGGATCTCAGCCTGCCCCGAAAAGGCAGAAGCAACAAGCAACACGACAGCCTGCTCAGCACTGCTGTATGGGCCGTTCATGTTGCTGATGAAGGTGGCCCCTCTGCCTCATCAGACATGTCTTGACCGCCCGCCGGTGCAGGAGCAGCCATCTCGACAGCAGGCCTTAACTCCGGAATTGGGGCTGGCTATGGCACGCAGCCACTGGTTTCGAAGGGACCAAAGGAGCTATTCCTCCACAGGTGGTGATTTCAATTTCGGTGGGGTCACGCGCGGTGAGGGCGAGCCCTGCCATCTACCCGCCGGTGTTGCTCGCCGTCATTCCTGTGGGCCCATCTGCTGTGTCTGTGGTGCAATCGACCACCATGACAACTGTGATGTATAACTCCGGGATCTCTATGCCGACTGGAAGTGCTGTTCACGGACTGCCAAATAGCTACCAGCTTCTCCCCTCTGGATTTGCTGTGGGCTTCACTGTACCAAGAGCTTGGGCGGCCGGCGGCTTTGGAGCATCATGCACATCAGTATTGTACCATTCCTGGGCCAGCTGTAGTCACACCTGGGGTGCATGGGGTCCTCTATCTCGACTGCCCACACAGCATGTGCCGTCTCATGGCGACGTTGTTAACCGCCAACCGTCCTCTACCCACTTTGCAGTGTTCCCCAATTGGCTTAGCTCCAAAACAAGAACCCGATCGCTTTCGGCTTATTCATCACCTTTCTTTTCCAGAAGGTGAATCCATCAATGATTTCATTGATAAGCATTGTGAAGTTTCGATCGGGCAGTAGAATTGGTAACTTTTGGCGTGGTGCGTGGCTCACAAAAGCTGCTATAAAATCTGCATTTTGCTTATTGCCAGTTTCTCCTTTAGATTATGACTTGCTTGGTTTTACATTTGAAGGTATGTTTTATTATGATCGGTGTTTGCCCTTGGGTTGCGGTATTTCTTGTGCACTGTTTGAGAAATTTATCACACTTTTGGAATTTCAAGTTAAGTCAGTTTCTGGTTCAGCAAATGTTACTCATTATTTGGATAACTTCCTGTTTGTTGGCTGTAGTGCAAATGACTGCATGCAGCTGGTGCATTCTTTTCAATGGGTTTGTGTGAAGTTAGGCATCCCTCTAGCTGCTGAGAAAATGGTGGTGCCTATACAGGTCATTACTTTTTGGGTTTGGAGATTGATACCCTGCAGGAACAAGTACGCATACCGAATGATAAAGTGCACGCTACATCTGAGCACATTCGTACAGTTTTGGGCAAATGCAAGATTTCCCTTCAAGGTGTTCAGTCCCTCGTGGGTTCACTCAATTTCCTCTGCAGGGTGGTTCCCCCGGGCCGTGCTTTCTTGCACCCTTTAACAGTACTCTTTCAAGGCTTACGCCGCTCACATCACGCTGTCCGCATTTCTCGCGGTGCCCGCTATGACTTGTTCATGTGGCTAGAGTTTGTTACTTGTTACAATGGGTATTCAGTATTTTCTAAGAGTGATTGGCAATCTAATGATGCACTTGATCTTTTTACTGATACAGCAGGTAGTATTGGTTTTGGGGCTTATTTTCAGGGGAAGTGGATCCAGGGCCGCTTGTCTACAGATTGGTCCCAAAACCATCTTTTCGTTGCCTTTTTGGAGTTTTTCCTTATATCTGTTGCGTTGCGTTGCTGGGCCCCGCTGCTGGCTGGTTGCAAGGTGCGTTTTCACACTGACAATGTTGCTGTTATGCACATCATTAACAAGACGTCCGCCCCTTGTCCTCAGATCATGCAGCTTGTACGCTCCTTTGTCTTGAAGTGCCTCTAATTTACCATTTCACTTAAGGCAGTGCATGTTCCGCACCAACTTAATGATATTGCTGATGCTTTATCCTGCTTTCAGATGGCTCGTTTTTGCCGAGAGGCTCCCGGCGCGCCGCCGAGTTGGCTTTGACCCCAATGCTGGTCCCACCTCGGGTGATTTATTAGATGGTGAGGTGGATGCCTGCTTGCTGCTGCCATAGCTCAAAACTTCCACAAGACTTATGAAACAGGCTGGAGGGCTTTCTATGGCGTGCCCCCCTTGTGGTCAAGGATGTCTGCCACTTTATTGCTTGGTTGTCTGTGAGCCAGTTGGCCCCAGCTACCATTGCAACATACATGTAGTTTGGTTTAAAACCGTATGCACTTGACCCTTGTACATGTTCCAGCACCTGTGTCTGAAGAAATCATTTTCCATCTCTGCAGTTACATGAAGGTACAATGTACATGTACTGTACTGCATGCGTTTCATGTGGGCTTGGAAAATAGTGAAGGTGGATTGTGATTTTAATCTAATTACTTGAATTAAATATCTTAAATTTAATCCCAAATTTATTTCATTCTGTAACAAAAAAATTAAAGAACTTGAACACACCTGCCGCTACATGTACATAGATAATTAAACTGACTTCTCTCTAAATCTTATACTAGTAGAAATAAAAATATGATTTAAATAAAAAATCTCTAATAGATTTTTAAAAATCAAATTATTTTGATTTTGTTTTAAATAAGACTTTGCCAGCCCTCTCCTAGTTATTCATTCAGTTATCATATCCATTGCAGCCATCCACATTCTGGCTCTGCTACTCACTTATCAAATGTTTAGCATTCTCAATTTATTTTCCCCTTTCTTCCATTTTCGTGCTTTCAGACAGCAGGTTTATAGTTTTTTCATTCATAGATTTGCAAAGGTTCAGACATTAGATTGTGTGAAGTTGTACATGTACAGCTTTGTACAGTTTTGCAGCGTTGATTGTACAACATTTTGTGGGGACCATTGTGCATGGTCCACTTATAACAGCCATTGTTATGCCCAAAACTGTCTCATAAAAATTGATATTGTCCACGGATGAGCATGTGCAGTAGATGTAAGAGAGTAATTGATATACTGCTACAAAACAGTGCCTGTGCTCTGTCAGGCACATTTATGCAATTCAGTGGTATTTGGTCAGATCAGAAAGTATGTACATGTACATGTATACATTAATTTTGCAGGGGCGGACACTATTGCAATCCATGTACATTGTACTGCTCTCCCCAAACCCCCCACAGCTTTTGCTTCAGTTATAAATCAATGTCATCTGAATACATGCCCATTATTTTACTGCATTGTCATAATGTGCATGATATGCCCATGTGTACAGAATGTTTTCAAACATTTATCATAGATTTCACTGGAATGCTCTTACACATGTGCATATTTTATTGATAGTTAAATCGAAAGACTTTGACAATTTGAAACGTGCACAGTAAATTAGATATAAATTTCAAGGAAAATTATTGATTGTGATGTCCTTTGTTGACTGATGTTTTTATGATGTTTCATTTTTTGCCATATGGGAGAAGTCCAGGATTTATAACAAACTTGGTTAACAGAGAAATCTGTGATCCACAAGGGATTGGGGGTTTTGTCTGGTGGTTGAATTTCAAGACATTATTTACACCAAGATCCATTCAAAAGTATTGACAAAATTGAAGAGCAGACAAGAAGATACAATGGCATGAGTTGTTTTAACAGCAATAGCAATCACAGCAGAAGCTGTGATCAGTGCATACTCGTGTTCCATGAGGACATACATGTACACGTAGTACCACTGTGGCTATCCACCCTCCAACATCACTTTCTGGTAGAATTGCCCAAATGTTGTCATGTCCAAATCTCATGAAAATTTTCCCTATCAATGTTCTTCTTATTTAGGAGACCCTTCTTCCCAGTGTTTCCTCCTCTATCTATGACAGCCTCGCTGAAAGTAACCATGCCCCCCCTGAAGAACCTCGTTCTGAAAGGAGCCGTTCTGTTCATGGATGCACTGTATCTTTCCACAATATCAGCTACACGGTCAAGACCAAAGAAGATGGCAAGAGAATAAACAAAATCATTCTCAATAATGTCAGGTAAGTGAACTGGAAATTTCATTGGTGTGGAAAAGTGATTATTTTTGCATGCCAATATGGCATATTTGATCAGAATGAAAACATGCTTGAAACACACTTTAGAATAATTTTAACACTAAACCATAGTTCATGCGTAATTCAAAACGCAAGGTATCTGGGTGTGTGGCAGTTTTCAGATTATTTTTCTGGTAATATGTGGAATCAGAATCTACATTCAAGGACTAAGAGGACACAAGTAGATTTGTTGGTTAATGTCCAATAGAAAGCAATGGTGAACTTGAAAAATTAAAACCAAGCTCCTCAGTGCCTACAAGAACGGCAGAAAAATTGTCAATACTCTACTTTATAAAATATAAAGTCAAGTTTTGTCATCCCACTCAACTTCATGAATATTTGTGTTTATCATCACTGGAGCTGATCTTCGTACCAGTATTTGCATCTTTTGGTATTTTATTAGATTGACATTTCTTGATGCACTATACATACTCATGTAGTTCACAAACTTCTTTGGAGCACAAGATTACAACTTCATGATCATTACTTTAAAACAAATGAATGTTGGTGTTTAATGTGAAAGTTAATTAAGGTACAAAATATGCATAATAAAGGTACTAAATCACAGAACTCTTTTTTGGATGCAGGTTCGTACATGTACACTAAAAATGCATTGTATCAGTATGTGTACTGTAACAGTAGGGTTTCCTAATCTGAAACTTGAGCCCCCATAGGATTGTTTAAATGTTTGGCTGTGTTTATACGAACATGTACATGTAATTTATTTTTTTACTCAAGCTGTAGGCTAACAATGATCATATACAGAAATGACATCAAGATTTGGTTGGAACATCACACACTTTTACACGAAATGATGCATTATGTACCGTACTTATTGTACAGCTACCCAGTACACCCAATTGTATAACTTTACTGGCTGACATTTCAAGGGTCACAAAAATTGTGCCATGAGGTGTTCTGTACATTTAATTAAGTGAGAATAAGGATGAATAATAATCCTGGGGGGATAACTTGGACTGCATACAGTACATATACATGTACATGTACATGTAACTCTTGAAACATACATGTACATGGACAATACGGTACGGTATACATGTATGTATGTCACCCTTCCCAAATAAATGTACTTGTACATGTACTTGAAGTTTAATGTTGAAACCTGCTGGTCATAAATCGTCTACTTTTATCTGATGCACAGTATTTACTGACTGCACTTACACGTAAATAGGTGTTGGTCACACAAATATGTATAGAATAGGAGAAAGTCTACGATTTTCTTGTGTGGTCCTAATCCTCCCCCAGC
>NW_019091574.1:158456-198665 GCF_001949145.1 Acanthaster planci | reverse complement strand
TTTTTCACCCACAATGGTATGAGGTTCGCTTTCTTTGTTTTCCTGAATGCAATTTGTGTTCTTTTTCCTGCAGTGGTATATTTGGACCAGGAATGAATGCTATTCTTGGGCCAACAGGCAGCGGGAAAACATCGTGAGTCATTTTTTTTTCATGTTATGTAATGCCTCATTGGCTTTTCTAGCCCCCATGTACATGTACATGTAGCTCCAAGTTTTACTTCAACAAATCTGATATTTTGATGGGTCTAGGTTTGCATATGTGTAAATGTAATTGCTGGGTTTCAGTTTTGTGGGACTTGTGAATACCAGCTCCTCAAAAGACTGCTTCACTGATCTATTCTTACACCCATTATGATTATCCTCTGCTCGCCCTCCCTCCATTTTATACTGTGGTGCTGTTGAACATGGCTCCATTTAGTTAGACATGTACATATACTTGGATATTGTTAACCTTTGTTACATGTAGTTAGTGGTCAGTTGCAACTCTGCTCAAGACAGCTAATTATTTAAGGTGTGCCACCCACTGGACCCTGTTGGGCAAACACAATAAGGCACTTGTTTGCTCTGTGTGCAAGTTTTGCTTCACAGTGTATAACAAGAAGCCAGTTGTGGGAACTCCTGTTACAGGTCAATCAACTTACAGACACTTTCTTTGCTAAGGGTGTATTCAGAGCCACTAAATTTTCAGACAGGGGAGAGGAGGGACCCAATATATTTTATATCATATTACCAGCACACTCTGGAGAAAAGTGGTCAGGATCCTTTTCTTTAACTTTTGCTTTAAATGCAGTGCTTACGGGTTTCTAATGTCCCTGTGGATCATGGCTGATACACATTAGAGGGAGGGCCAACTGTCCAATGGAATTGTGTGATGGTTTTCTGTAGCCACACCTCCCACATTATGCTGAGAACAGTTTATGACAGTGGTTTGTGGTCACTATGCTTCAGTGTATTAACTACTAAGGTCAGGTCATACCATACTGTCTGTGTCCTTTCTCTCTGGTAAGAAGTGACCCCAGAATGCACAATGCACTTCTGGGTGTAGTCCACTAACTCAGGCCCATTGAAAACAGTGTAAAATCAGCATTGTTCGGGGCCCAATAGTATGGGTACCAACATCCCTGAGGCATCTGAAATACATGTTAAATTATTGCATGGTCTATAATCTTTTACTTTCTTTTCAATTTTTCGTGGGTTAACCGATTACATTTTGATTTATTCCCTCAAGACAAAATTACCCCCCAAAAAGTGATTTTTCCAAAGTCTGCTTGAAGCCATTTTTCAAGTGACAACCCTCAACTTTCTCAGGCACTTAAGACTATTTTTCAACAGTATTTTGTAGCCATTCTGCTCTCATATGAAAGCTCAAAGACCCATACAATCTCCTTTTTCAAAAGATACTGGGGGGGCACTTTTAATGCTAATGAGCTGGTCAGAAATAGTGGACTGCACCCTTTATGTATACAGTACGTTGCCTTTGAAAGTTAACGCTGTGAAAAGGAATGGGAAAAAAAGTGAAAGGAATTCGCATTTTGCATTTTGACCATAACTTTTCCCCCTGTGAATTTGCAGCGAATTGGATGCGTAAGGGGTAACAACGTGCGAAAACGGTGCAAAAATTGTGCGAAAACAGTGCGAATCTATTGCGAACACGGCGTGAAACAAACGAGAAACATTGTGCAGCGAAAATGCTCAACACTTGCCACATGCGCACAACTGTTATGCAGTGAAGAGTCCTTTACGCAGGCTGCGCTGTGCTTGGGGCCGTCCGGTCGGGCCAGCTCACCACATGGAATGGGCTGTTGTAGTCTGGTAGCGATTTCCTTGGCGGAGCTGTCCGGTCCATGCAGCGCGATCGCGGGGATGTGCTCACCACGGCGAGCCGTGCCCGCACGGCGCAGTTGTTTTCTTTGATTACCATGAATAAACACTGGTCAATGTCAGAGAATGAATAAATGTTTTAAAGTTTTCTGGATGTTGAGTGATTGAACAGGAGTCCCCAAGTCATGAAGTCAAGAAGCACATGAAATGTACATCACTATTTGTATGTATTACAACAAACTTAACTCGCTCTGTTGCAGCAACATGGGTTATTTGCCCTCTTTTTATTTATTCTCGTGGTTTAGTTTGGCGCACCAAAAAATCAACAATGAGACACTACATGTAGTATTTTGTTACTGAAAGATTTCTTTCGATCGACAAATAAAATCAACTGCTTAAATTGTACGTGTATCTTCATGTAGCAAATCTCGTCTTTTCGCCGATTGTGTTCGGTGTGACATATCGGGTCTGTTTTCACTTGGGTTTCTGATGACATGTTACTTTCTGTGGTCACATGGTTATTGGAAAAAGTCAGCGATTGGACTGTCCATGAATGGGCATGTAGTAGCAGTCAGGATGTCGGGATAGGTGTAGATGCAGTGTGTGCTTCGCGATGTGGTGCGGCATGCACGAGGTCTTGTGGCGGTTTTTGAAGAGATTTGGTCTTTGTCAGCTTCACGAGAACTTCGAGATAACCGGATACAAGGCATTTATTCCGAAATCACGGTACATACATCTGCCAATACATGTAAATGTATTTCACATACATGTACATGACAACAGGTGGATACATGTACATGTGCACATATGCGGTGCACATGTTGAGCATCCATCCAACTTCCAAGGGGTTAATTTAAACGCCACAATAGCCAGCTTTGATTTCGCTTGTCGCATTGTATTTTGCTCAAAACCGAGAAACATACTGCGTTGACATTTTAATGCAGTCTTCTTCAAGTAATCTGAATTTCCTGAGAATTGAAGAACTTTTCTCTTAGACTGATTTTCCTCCACTTTCTATATTCAGCGATGCGCACGTTTGAAACCACAGAGAACAAAAACTTCTGATGTCTACATGTACATGCACAAAATACTACTTAATGAAGAAAGCTTGCAAAAATTATTTCCCCACTACCACAGAAAATCTGTGAAAATCTTTTCCCACTTGTGAGAAAAAGTGCGAAAATCTGTTCTCACTTGTGGGAAAATCTGTGAAAATCTTTTCTCACTTATGGGAAAATCTGTGAAAATCTTTTCCCACTTGTGGGAAAATCTGTGACAATTTTTTTCCCATTTGTGGGAAAATCTTTTCCCACTTTGGGGAAAATCTGTGAAAATATTTTCCCACTTGTGTGAAAAGGTGTGAAAACATTTTCCCACTTTTGGCACACTTTTTCACAATTTGTGAAATGAAAAGGAATTCCCTGGGAAGAGAAAAAATGTGAAAAAATTTTCCCATTTTGGTGTTAACTTTCAATCGCAATGTACTGTACATGTACACCAATTGTTGACTGTCTGGCATGAAACAGCACTGGATGCTTGAGAATGTATCCAAGCCTCTATTCCAGAGAAAAATTTGAAAAAAAAAAATTGTCCAGTGGCTGTATACAGTATGGGGAGAAAAGGCTCGAAGTCAGCAATAGCTCTGTACACAAAACAGACTACTACATACATGTACATGTGCCTGTACTTACTGCTAGTGCGAACTCATTCTGCTGTCAGCATCTGAAAATCACCCTTTCCCACATGAGTAGCTTCAACTAGCTGTTCCAACGGATAAGCGAGGGTTACCCCCTTTGGCCAGACACTGTGAGCGGCAGAGGCCAAGTGCACGAAAGACACTCATACACGCAGTGCTTTGAATTGACATGAAAGCTTGATGGTAGAAATTACTCCAGTTGACAGCCTCCAGTCCAAGAGTTGAAAACACGAGCCCAAAATAAGGCACTTCCAACACAAGAGTGGAACAAATCACCAAGGAGAGTGTTAATCCGAGGACTTTCAGTCACCTGTGCATACATTTACATATCATCCATGGCTTGGTGCGCAGGCTGTACTTGACCATCCAAGATTGACACCCCCGCAGTTAGGGTTACATATGCAGCAAGGTATGAGACGGAGAGAACCCCCCTTGCTTTGTGTTGGTCATTGTCTCGCAGGAATCTGGGGAATTCCTTTCAGACATCTTGGGGGATGTGTTAAGTAACAATAGTCTGGAATGTGTATAGGGATTGGGCATGTTGGGGGGTACCCCTCGGTCTCATTTCTTGCTGGGTATATTGGGTTAGCCTTTGTTACGGTTAGCCTCCATTAGGGTTAGCCTCTGTTAGGGTTAGGCTCCGCTAGGGTTGGCCTCCGTTAGGGTTAAGCTCTGTTAGGGTACATCTTGTAAAAACATTTCTTGAAACTGACACACAAAAAATAACAAAATTACATGACATAACCTATGCATAATTCTCATGTGATTACCTAGACATTCATTGTGCCAACAATCCCATATTTCTGATGTCTCATAATCCTTAAAACTCTAATTCATGGCTTGTCGTCGTCTCTCCACCACTGCTACGAACAGAAACAAAAGAAATGATTTTTAAATCCAGCTGCCCTATGAAGGCATTTCACATGATTTCCAAATTATTTCATTACACAGTCAATTTATAGCAAATATGAAACAGCATATCTTCAGGAGTTGAATATCGCAAAAACTGTCTTATATTGACTCCCAGGTCAAAGGTCATCCTTTGTTTTTCTTTATAAAGTGAATGGCACCAGGAAAAGCTCACTTAAACAAGGTTTTTCTTCTGTTACTTTGGAAGGACACATTTTATTTCTGTCAAACTTGGCATTCTTACAAATTTGCACATCACTGCTACAAATTTCCACATTTAAAATACAAATGTGTACCTGATTCGCATATTTAATTGATATATATGTCAATAAAACGAGATGTCCTGACTCCTGGCAGCTGTAGACTTCGATTAGATTTCTGATGTGGTGGTTGCACGTATGTTGGTAAACATTACTGTTTGTCTTATTTAAAAAAAAAAGCCATTTTCTAATTAATTAATCAATATATGCAATGCGTAAAATTGATCAATTTGCATATATAATTATTCATCCTTTTTTAACAGTACAGCACCAGTGATCGGGGTTTTTGAGGATCAATGCCACATGTACTTGTACGGTATACTCCTAATGTATTTGACATACCCTGTACTC
Organism: Acanthaster planci; assembly: GCF_001949145.1. Next base: position 193,628 of record NW_019091574.1, on the reverse strand, counting down.
CTCAGAAACTACAGATGAAAGTTCAATTACGTGAAAATGATTTGCATATTAATAACCTTTAATAAGGAATTCTGTGGATTTTTACAGCCCTTTGAGTGCAATGCCAACTGTCACTTTCATATCACAGAGCTTTGACTCGTACCACACTTGTGATTTTAGTTTTAGTATACTAACAAATTCGATGATAGTTCTGTTTGAATGTACATGTAGCTGTGCAGTTCAAGGACGAGTCCATTCTTGATGTGGGTTTGCACTGGAAAGCTTGGTCCATCCTGAGCGAAGTGCCTCCGGTAGATACCATCTTCCTTGGCATATGGCCCAATATCTAAAAAGTACACACTAAATAATAAGATCAAATATATAGCAAGATGCTAACAAAGGTTACATTCATATTAACTCACAATGTTTACCAATTTAGAGAACACATTGTAAATATCAAGTATAGATTTATTATTTTAAAATGCAAGTTGAAAGTATAAAAGGCAAGCAATTCAAGATTTCTAGTACACACCGCCACTGCAGGAGGTTCCTTCAAGTTGATGGTCACCAGCCTGATATGGTGTTGGAGTTTCCAGAACATTGGACACCTGGCTGAGTTCATGGACTGGTTGTTCCTCTGGTCATCTTGTGACACTAGTGTCTGCCATTAAACAAAAGTATAGATTATTTGAATTATTTATCATTAAAGGAAAAGAACAGGCAACAATTTAAAGGTTATTCTGTATTACAATGATACTGATCACCATTGTTCTAGGCATGTTTCAAAAGTAGTCCTAAAAGTAGGAAAGTGTCCATAAATAACATGAAGTAAGTTACTTACAAAGTTACATTCTGCTTAAATTCTGTTCAGAATTACAAAATGATTGGGTAACTTTAAAGAGAAGATTTTTCGAGATAGGCCTAGCAAACATTTTGGAGTGACAAGTATTTTTTTATGATTCACCTTAAAATGGTGTAGATCGACCGGAAAGTCCAAACAAAATCTCACAGTTTACAAATTGGCTTTGCTTTCTTTGATTATATATTTTTTTTCTCATATTTTGACAAACCCCATTGAACAATCTCAAAGACATGTTAACGCGTTGTTCACTTCATGACGTGAACACCTGAACAGTTTGCCACAAAATAGAAACCACCACATGGGATGATTTTACTGAGCATAAATTCGTACAATGATGTCATTTTTTAACTAAAAAACCTAAACCTAACCAAAAGATTAGGAAACTTTTCACTCTTTAAGAATGATATTAATGCTTAATTTTGATGAGTTCATGATAAAAGGGCTCGAAATATATGACGGTGATGATTCACGTTTACGAATTTCTTGAACTAGTCGGACACCCAGACTCCCATCATTAGATTTGGGGTGCCGTCGAGTGGTACGCAGTCTAGATTTAACAGGAACGATTTCTCCGTACAAACTGCTCAAACGTCGTCCGGAACAAATACATTTCCGGATGCTGTTACTAGGCCAATATTCTTAAAAACTCGTGATCAAAACACACTGTGGATCAGTGACGAAAACCCGAATGTCGATGCGATCCAAACCGAATCACGTGCAACCACGCGTGCCGTGCGAGCTTGCACGATCAATGCTTTGACCACTGTACGGCCAATGGTCACCCCGGGCGTGCTTCCGCAAGGAATTTATTCACTTTTGTCAGGAAGTATTTGGTTTTTTGTGCTAATTTTTCGGAGATCAATAGTTAAGATATTGATTTCTGCCATCCTAAAATTTGAAGGTGAATGGATGCAGGGAACGTTAGATATGGGTGTTAAAACTTTGTCATGTTTTTGTTTTTGCATGGGTTTCATGTCACTTTCTGTATGCGTGTGTGCCCGTGCGCATGTGCGGGCATCTGGGTGTGGTGACGTCACTGAATTGCCTAATTATAGCATGGACGCCGCCATTTTGAAATATAGGGTGTAGTCCACTAATTCAGGCCCCATTGAAAACAGTGTAAAATCAGCATTGTTCGGGGCCCAATAGTATGGGTACCAACATCCCTGAGGCATCTGAAACACACGTTAAATTATTGTATGGTCTATAATCTTTTACTTTCTTTTCAATTTTCTGTGGGTTAACCGATTACATTTTGAGTTATTCCTTCAAAACAGAATTACCCCCCAAAAAGTAATTTTTCCAAAGCCTGCTTGCCTCAACTTTCTTGGGCACTTAGGACTATTTTTCAACAGTATTTTGTAGCCATTCTGCTCTCAGGTGAAAGCCCAAAGACCTAGGGATTTGATTTTGGTGAAGATGTACACAGTCTCACCATTTTGGGGCCATACAATCTCCTTTTTCAAAAGATACTGTGGGGGCACTTAATGCTAATGAGCTGGCCAGAAATTCTCGCTTGAATTAGTGGACTGCACCCTTCTTGCAAATGGGGGGGGGGAATTGCTGCCAGTGGCCACCATCAGCAGGAATTGCTTCAAGTACCTTTCACTTGCACATAAACTGTGTCTGAGTGCCTTTCAATACACACTGAATTCCAACAAATAAAATATTACATGTACTATTTTTGTTGCAAATTGTAAATTACAAAACCTGTTATTATTTTTGAATCACTGAAATGGATGCAAAAACGACGGAAATGCCATGAGTAGGCTAAGAAATTAAGAGGTGGATACTCGCGTGTTGAGTTAACTGGCGATTGATTAAAGTGTTAATTTGAAAGAAATAGACGCTTTGAAAATCTGATTGAAATAAAATCAGAATTCTAAAGCAAAATTGCCTGATTGGAGGGCCAAAGTATTACAGTAAAATGTTTCTACCGCTTCATGCGATCCCTTCCAAAAAGCAAAGGGACCTAAACTTTGGATTTCTAAATGCTAACATCGATAGAATTTATTTAATCACATTCGTCACACACATCCATGGATGAGTACTACTTCGTGGTGTTGATGATGATAGAAAACAAAGACATAATGTCAAAATTAACAATACCACAAAAGGATTAAAAAAGCTGACAATGTTGAATTTACAGCTTTGTAGATGATTTATTTGTACATGTAACAAATATTTGATTTGCAGCAAATCAGCTATTTATGAATTCGAATGGTTTGATTGTCAGTATTTTAAGTTTGTAGTGAAGTTTTTGGGTAATGAAGACAAAGGTTCCAAAGATATCAAAGATTTCTTCTTGTAAAGTCGAGGTTTAGAAGTTACCAAGAAATAATTTCGACAGTCACGCTAAAGTATTTATAAAGAAAAGAAAACAGGCCCAGAGCCGAAGACATCGCATTGATGATGATCAAGTCGCTTACTATCATAAATTGTCACAAGTTCTAACTGATCATTTGTCAAACGGGGCTGGGTTGTGCGTATTTCCAGTCAGAAAAGTCAGCCATCGTTTATTTTGAAAAGGAAAGAAGTGTGTCTCTGTCTCCACTGTTGAATGTTTCACACGCCTTATTCGAAAAAGACAGTTGAGTGTTATTTTAAATGAAAAGCTTTCAACTCTCTTATTCTAAAAAAGGACGTCCAGTGTATAAAAATGTCTGACCTACCTTATTCTAAAAAGGGGGGTCGAATGTATTTCCAATGATACGAATACGACCCCCCCTTATTCTAAAAAGGGAGCTCGAGTGTATTTCCAATGATAAGAATCGGACCCCTCTCTTCAAAAAAAGGTGGGGTCGAGTGTATTTCCAATGATAAGAATCCGACCCCCTTATTCTAAAAAGGCATGTCCAGTGTATTTCCAATGATTAGAATCCGACCCCCTTATTCTAAAAAGGGGGTCAAGTTTATTTACAATGATAAGAATCCGACCCCCTTATTCTAAAAAGGGGGTCAAGTTTATTTCCAATGATAAGAATCCAACCCCCTTATTCTAAAACGGCGTGTCCAGTGTGTTCCCAATGACAAACGTCCGACCCCCTTATTCGAAAAAGAGGGGTCGAGTGTGTATCCAATGATAAGAGTCTGACCCCCCTTGTATTAAATATGGGGGTGGAGTGTATTGCCAATGATAAGAATCGGACCCCTTTCTTCTAAAAAAGGTGGGGTCGAGTGTATTTCCAATGATAAGAATCCGACCCCCTTATTCTAAAAAGGCATGTCCAGTGTATTTCCAATGACAAACGTACGAGCCCCTCCCCTTATTCGAAAAAGAGGAGTCGAGTGTTTATCCAATGATTAGAATCCGACCCTTTTATTCTAAAAAGGGGGTCAAGTTTATTTCCAATGATAAGAATCCGACCCCCTTATTCTAAAAAGGGGGTCAAGTTTATTTCCAATGATAAGAATCCGACCCCCTTATTCTAAAACGGCGTGTCCAGTGTGTTCCCAATGACAAACGTCCGACCCCTTTATTCGAAAAAGAGGGGTCGAGTGTGTATCCAATGATAAGAGTCTGACCCCCCTTGTATTAAATATGGGGGTCGAGTGTATTTCCAATGATAAGAATCCGACCCCCTTTATTCTAAAAAGGGGGATCGAGTGTATTTCCAATGATAAGAATCCGACCCCCTTTATTCTAAAAAGGGGGATCAAGTGTATTTCCAATGATAAGAATCTAACCCCCTTATTCTAAAAAGGTGTGTCCAGTGTGTTTCCAATGACAAACGTCCGACCCCCTTATTCGAAAAAGAGGGGTCGAGTGTGTATCCAATGATAAGAGTCTGACCCCCCTTGTATTAAATATGGGGGTCGAGTGTATTGCCAATGATAAGAATCGGACCCCTCTCTTCTAAAAAAGGTGGGGTCGAGTGTATTTCCAATGATAAGAATCCGACCCTCCTTATTCTAAAATTTCCAACGTATTTCCAACGACAAGCGTCCGACCCCTCTTATTCTAAAAAGAGGTGTCGAGTGTATTTTCAATGATAAACATCCGATTCCCCCTTATTCGAAAAAGGAAGGGCGAGTGTATTTCCAAAGACAAGCATCCGATCCCCCATATTCTAAAAAGGGGTCTAGTGTACGTATATTTCCAATGACAAATATCCCCCCCATTCTAAAAACGTCCGACCCCCTGGTCCAGTGAGTTTCTGATGACATTTATCCACCCCCCCCTCATTTCTAGTGGTGATAAAACCACACGAAATTTACAACATACATGTACATGTACTTGCATACCTACTTGCATTTAAGCAATTCACTTCATATAGCAATATAATGCCTATTGGCTGTGCATAAACAGTACTCCTGAGCATGCATGTTCAAAACCAGTGACTTTGCGGTCACACATGTCAACCCCACAAACTGCAAGATGAAATTTACAACTGGCTCAGGCCAGCAGTAATATATAATGGGGACAAACGCTATGCACAAAACCCCCCGGCCAGTGGGGTTTCCCTATTCAAGGCATCCAGACCACTTTTCACAAGAGTGTGCTGGTGCTGAGTGGCGGCGGCTGAGTGGCGGAGGTCGTACGATGGGGTCCAGAAATTTTTTAAATTTTAGGTAATTTATGGTGGCCCTTTCAAAGAGTGAACTAGGCTAAATACAGTGGCTTCTTTTACAACCTTTTGGAAGGAGTGGGGTAAAAGTTCTCCCAGATCACCTTTTCCTCAATGTTTAAAAAAAAAAAACAAAAACAAATTGTGGTCCGCCCATCCACCAGTGTTTCTTATAAGACAGGCCCACCAACAAGTACATATACATTAGGGTAATCTCTTCCTCAATCCCTCTAAATTTCATTAAAAGTGGAATGGACCTTTTTCATTTATGGGTGTTTTTTCCTTTGACAAAAAAAAATTACTCAAAATCTTTAGATCTTAAGCTTACTTAGTCTTAAATCTGATGAAGGTTTTTCATCTTTGAATTCTTCAACAGTTTAATTCAAGAAAACTTGCAACATTTCTGGATTCTTAACTTGATTCACAAGTTGCCACGTCATTGCATCCTACCGGCTACTGTACAAATTAGACCACAGTCCCACATGTGTGCAATAAATGTCTCTTGGGTCAACTGCATGCAGTTCGTACAACTAAAACAACTTGCAAAAAAATTAGGGCGGTGCCGAATATCTAAATAATCAATCGATTAGTGAATAGTTGAATATTATTTTTCAAATTTGAATATTCAAATGCAAAATTTATGAAAAGGAAGAGAGAGTTTTCTTTTGTTTTAAGAGAAAAATCGCACTATGGAGACTTGCTTTTAAAAAAGGAGATTTAAATGAAACATGACAGAAAAATATATTGTACGATTCAAAAAGTAACTTATTCAATATAAAATTTAAAAGGAATAAAAATTTTTAACAGGGTAAGAAGTTCATTGTATTAATTGTCTGTGAAATCTTACTAAATCTTGGCTGAAGATACTCCTAGAGGTGAGAAGCTACTGGCGCATGTATTATCGTGATTATAATTTACAATTGTGTGCATTATTGCAACTGATTTTGTGTATAATTTGTTTATCAACAATCTGCTGTTTGGTGAAACTGAATATTCAGATATTTGATTGAATCGAAGGTAGAATATTCTAATCGTGAATTACTCGAATCCCAGCCCTATAAAAATGTGCATGGGCCTTGGGTTGTGAATATGTGCAAGTTTGCCACTTGATACATCTTAGGAATGTTGTTACAAGGCAAAATTACTCCACAGGGAAGTTTACTGCCAAAACAATTTTTGAAGTCCAATTTTTAACAACAAATTGGACAATTATTTGGATGGCTGTGTTCATGTATGGTTGGGTTTACTCTACCAAAGGACAACTCTTGTCGCATGTACCAGTACAGTTGCATAGAGCATGGAAACAGTGAGTGACTTCACATGGGCATTCCGCTAGTCTTGGCCCAAAATTAGGCCTAGATTTTTACAAATTGAAATCAGATTTTCAATTTATGTAAACTTGTTCATATTTTTATGCAAATTGGAAGACAAGTCAGCTTAAAGGGAAAGTTACACCATTGATTTTTTGTCATAATTTTACAAGGTTGGCTTAAACACATGTAGGAGTGTAAAATTTACTGCAGCTTTCAATCCTCTGACCTATTTTGTGTTTGGGAAAAATCAAGAAAAATGCTGTGGCCATTTTGACGGTCAAAGTGAAGATCTTGTAATTTACATGTACATGTATCGTTGCACAGCATCAATTACATGTACTTATGACTAAGCGAACAACGTACACATGGGGTCCATCTGTAGATGAACATGTGTGACTTGCCCTTCCAAATGAACAGTTTTCAATGGCTCACTAAATCAGCAAATTTACCTTGAAGTAACAATGTACATGTACATGGAGCACTGTGAATTCATGGAAAAAACTTTATTGAGCAGTGAAGTTACTGCAGTTGCAATCTCAACTTGTGTCCATGACACAGTGTGCATTTGTGTGCGTGATAGTGGTTCGTGACCACACTTTCGCAGCAGTTTTGTCAGTAGAAGTCTAAAATCCATTCTCAGGTTGCTATCTAATAATTATGGGCACAGTAATCACGGAAATCTTGAAACACAGGAGAATTAACATTTAGAAATTGTAGTGATGAAAATCCTTTCATTGCGCAGCAGCCACTATTGTGCTTCGGGTGTGGAAGTGAGATTTTAGCATTCTCACAATAAGAAAATCCCTTTTCATAAATAAATTGAACTTTGAACTGATCCATATTACGCTAAACCTCACTTTCATTTTCCTCTTTCTTAACTTTACAATGTACATGTATATTGTATTTGATGAATTTCTGTCTGTGTGTTTTTGCTATTTTTACCATGACCCATTTATTCATTTTCCTACACGTACATGTACATGTACAACATCTGTACTCACCATTCAAAAACCTTGGCAACCATTAACAGATACATGTATGGTATTTAAAACAATGAATTTTTAGATGATGGTTGGCCAACCATCCTTTATTAAAACGAACAAATTTTGATATTCTCAAACATAATAGCATTCTTGGCAGAAATATTTTACAGGTTTTTGTTGACCAAGGATGTTATTTACTTTCTTTCAAGTAAGATACTGGTACATGTAGTTAAGGATTATTTGGCATTCCCATTTGTGGGATTTTACCAATGGTGTAACCTCCATGTACCTTTATTTATTTATTGCAAAGCAAGTAAATTCGAAAGTTTCTATTGTTACAAAATTAAGCAAATCTGGATTTAAATTACAAAATCAAATCAAGTGATTTGATTAAAATCACAAACCTGGTAAACCACCATAAATACCGATATTGTCTAAGCCCAGTTAAAATGCAGCCAGTATACATGTATACCCTTCATCATGTACATACCCAAAGAGGAAACAGTTCCTTCAGAGATTCAGGTACATGTACCAAGGGCGAAGTACCCGGTTTTAATCCGGACTCTAAATTTTGACAAAACTACATGTATTAATTTTGCATGCTATAAGTGTAGCCTGGTACTTTAACCTTGTTCTATCATTATAGTGCAGGATCAACAAACCTGTTGTAATATAACTACCCATTACAACAGTTTTTTTTTTTTTTTTGCTTTGAAATGTTAATAGAGTAATAACTCGGGCTTGACTAAAGCTCACTTTATTAAGAATATTTAGTTACTTGTGTTGGTTGTATTTCATTGCATAATGTCTAAAATGTCTTGAATCCTAATGAAATGCACATGTACTTGCAGAGATTAAAGGTAAATGTACATGTAGATGTATGGTACACTGATTCTTTTAATACTATGTTAAACTCAGAAGTGGATACTTAAATGAAGTGAAATCAAATCATAATTTAAATCATTTACATATAATTCATGCACTGAAACCCAAAAGCTGATTTAATCAAAACAAGTGGTTTGAATTGAACGAATAATCCTGCCAACCCAGATTTTGTGTAATGCATGTGCATTCATACTTATCAATACTGGGAAAGGGCTCAAAGACGGGGATTTGCCAGTTGAAATTTGTGAAACTTATCAGTTTTAAAAAAGTGAAACTTGCACTATTTCCACAGATTCAGAAAAAAAATAAACTGCTGATGATTTAAAGCAGTGATTGAAAAACTTCAAGGTGATTAAATTGGCCAAACCTTCATGTCGGGCCAAAATGGTATTTTTGCCGTAAGGTGAAGAAAGAGAAAGAAAAAGGAACACCCCCCACGCTAAGGTGTAGAAACCAAAAATAGCATTCCTCAAGATAACAATATCAAACGCATCCATTTACTGTTATCTGGAAATATTCTGATTTGAGCACTTGCTGATGCTTGGATTGCCATTGTCAATTTATGATGTACATTTTGTAATAACTTACTGCACCCTACAATCATTGTTTCTCAATTTGAATTGTTTAAGGGGGATCACCTTCAAAATTATGTTCACACACCAGATGAAAATTGGGGCTGCTTTTCTAGAATAATGGCCCCTGTCATGTTACAGTTGCTGTCACAGCACTGACTCCAGTTCCTGAATGGAGTGGCTACCTTGAGCATGAAAGCATTGAGACAGTTAAATTTTTGCACTACCTGTATTTGTAAGAAAACTTTGCTGACTATTGTTCTGTTATGAGCTGAAACAACTGTTACAGATATTTCTGTACAAAATTTTCCCAGACTTTGGGATATGTTATTGTCACATTCTTTGTGTTAAGTCTCTTCCTTGGCTGATATCACATTAACATGAGCTCATGCAAATTTTCATTGGTATGAAAATCAAAAGACACCAAAATTCTCTCGAAATAGCACAAAAAATTGAAAGTTGGGTGAAATGAGACACAAAATGATCATTTGCAAGAACTGCATTAACAACCATTATATTGCATTGGCCATTTACATGTAATATGAAATACAGTACAGCCATCTGTTTTAGTTCAACAACTTCAGCATTTATATTTTATTAAATTAGACTCCTGGACACCCTGGCAGCAAGGAAAGACCCGAAGGGCTTGACAGGAACTGTGCTTATTGATGGGAAATCTCAGCCTAAAAACTTCAAACTAGTCTCTGGCTATGTTGTTCAGGTGGGTGACTGACTAAACTTTTCCAAGACTACATAATTAGTCAGATTCCATAATGAAAGTACATGTACACCTGGACAAGTTTACAGGTTAGAACTGGTAATGCTTTTCAAAGTAAAAAGTGTTTAAAAAATAAAGGATTTTGCTGTACCATAACTTGTTACAACTTTGTTTCCATAGTTGCTATTACTTGAGATGTAGAACATTTAAAAATTGTTCAACAGGACGATGTTGTCATGGGAACTCTAACCATCCGAGAAAATCTGGCATTTTCGGCAAATCTGCGCCTGTCCAAAGAAGTGTCTTGGGAAGAACGGAAGCAACGGGTGCAAGATGTTATCAACGAACTTGGCCTTAATCTGTGCTCAGAGACAAAGGTAGAGTTAGTTTCAGGATAAATAAATGTAGTTTACATCGTTGTTGCCAGCATTAAAATCATATCATTATGTTCCTCACTTTTAATCCTGAGGCACTCTTTTGCTGGGAACTTTCAGAATCGCCCAAAACTCTTTGCTAGAGTAGAACTGATGTACTGGAATGGCACTTTGACACTCTATACGTGTACCGTAACTTTCAGGATCACTTGAAAGTTTTAGGTTGCCTGGAGCACCACATATTATTATAAACTTGTAAAGTTGTAGTGACCAAGTCCTACAAAATCCTCAAATGGTTTGAGGATTTTGCAGGATACGGAGAGATTATGGTTAACTGGAGGCTAAAATTCACAACTTTCAGTATAGCCTATGTTTGTGTGGTTTACACATTTTTAAGAGTTCTCAATAAATTGAAAGGAATTAATAATAATCACTGACCTTTAAACTCCAAATGTATTGACACAGAATAAATAATTACAAAAATTAAATTCAAATTCTTACTGTTTGGGTAACTTTTATTTCTTAATTATAGAAGTTGGCTTGAACTGTAAGTTTGTATATATTTCAATTTATGTTTACAGGTAACTGTGACTATCTGTTTTCATTATGTATTTTGACTTCTGTTTCACTTGTGTTTTTGGTGCTACATAGGTATATATGCCTTTTGTACAGTAATTGTGTTTTTGTTCATTTTGTCATGGCATGTCTAATTTTAGTAAGAGTGTTTTTTTGCCCTTTGACCCATGCACGTGATTGCCAGCAGTCTAGAAGTGGTTCCAGCAAAAGGTTGTCTGGTCAACATTTTAATATTTGCAAAGTAAATTCACAGATGGCAGTAGGGATATTCAGTGTTCTATGAATACCCAGTGTAGTGTATTAGCTGCAGAAAAAAGTTTCATTTTTGTACAGAGTGCTATTCAGTTTAGAGGGATGGGTGCAGAGTTAAACCCCTGACATCCATCATGTACATGTAGTTGGAACAGAAATTCAACATCATCTCCTGTACTGTATTACATGTACATTAATATGGGCAATTTTTTGGCAATGAAAGTAGTTACCAGTATTCAGTTGAAATATACATGATTGTCCCCAGCAATATCATCATAATTTTGTCAATGTTTTTTAAAGAATTGTCATTGTGTTTTAGAACAAATTATCAAAAATCATAAATATAAAATGCACGAAATTTGAGATGTGAGTCTAAATGCTAACCACGTGGTTCTTTATTTCATTTAAAAAAAGACTTGTTCTAAAGGTACATGTATGTGTAAGGTGAAAGAGTAAAAGCACTGAAAGGGTTAATTTTACTGGGAGACCCTTTAACACAAACAGAGAAACAGCCTTATGGCCAACAAACATGACAAATAGAAGCACACAGCCAAAACCATCAGTAATGAACAGATACTGGTACATGCAACAGTGCACATAATATATAAGGATTTTGAAGGATTCACCAGGGAGGCAGAACCCAGCCAAAAGACAATGGGGATCTGGGTAAAAATCAAACAAAGCTCAATTTTTGCCTTCAGAATAGAATTAATGTGGTACAAGGATTTTTTTAAGAAGTTTGACAGGAAATGAGATTTTCATTTCCTTTTTCAGGCCATCTGGCTGATAAGGACTTTTGAAGAAGGAAGATTGTGGTATGATACAGTCACTTTACTTAACATGACACTTTGCACCATGTGACATGTCTCAGAAAGTCAAGTTTAAAGAAATTTGCTCGCCATCTCTGTACAGTGGCACATTTGGAGGATTCTGGCAAAATGCCAGATTCCCACATATTGCAATTTGGCTCAGTATCAAGTCTCGCCACTAATAATCCTTGAGAATTTTCCTTCTGAATTGGCAAGGTTGGGACTGAGTTCATCCGGGGGGTCTCTGGTGGGGAGAGGAAGCGGACCAACGTTGGTATGGAGCTGATCACAAAACCATCAGTGCTGTTCTTGGATGAACCAACCACTGGCTTGGATGCAAGCACAGCTAATGCTGTCACTTTGCTCCTCTCCAAGTGAGTAGCTTGGTTTACAGGGTAAATAAAGTGACTGGTCTCTTATTGGTATATTTCCCAGATGAAAAGCTTATAGAGCCATGTTCCCATTGGACCTTTTTTGGTTAACTTACCATGACTTTTCTGTAGAATTATAAAATTAAATCCAATGGGAACACACAGTAAACTGACGTCCCTGTCAACTTACCACAATCGCAGTGTAAAACTACCAGGCTGAAAAGGGTCGCAGAAGATTTCCGCACAGCCACGGTAAATTAGCAGGGGTGCAAAAAAGTTCAACTGGAACACAATGTAGATTGACCTCAACCATGCTAAACATACAAACTAGACTACTGCCTACACAGAGATCAATAGCAGGCACACAAAAATGGTTGTATTGTTCCAGCTTCCTGCGCACAGTACGGCAGGATGCCGCGCACACACAGTGAAGCATGCCCCGATAAAGCTGTACACATTGTATCGGGGCTTTTCCTGTAGGGGTTCGTCGTCCTTGTAGCAGATTTGGTTGAATTAGTCAGATTTTGTCTCTGTTTTTGTCAGATTTTGCCAATTTTGTCATGATTTGTACAGTGCAGGCAATGTAATCAACAGGTCTTATTAGGCCTAACACAGTGAATAAACATTCTGTTATGGTAAAAAAGTCCATGTGGGAATGCACAGTAGATTGACAAGAAGGAATGTGCAGTAAGTTTCTGTGGGAAAAAAAGGCCAACAAGGCTCTCATGGGTTTTTCCGGGAAGGTATGGAACATGTTGTGACAGTTGGACACATTGAAGATAAAGCAGTCGAACTCAGAGTAATTGAGTTGTGAATGGAAATATGACTCTGCTTCATTCACAAGACTTCTGCTTCTTTGACAAGATATCTAAGTATCAAAGTAAAACTGTTGTGAACTGCTTACTGTCCACAGTGACCTGAAATATACAAATCTTAAAACAGTTAGAATGCTTGATGTTTGGTTCCAGAAGAATTAGTATCAAAGGCAAAATAATTTCAGCATGCAGATTTTAGCGGTAGTAGGAAGACATTTTTATTGTGTTCTTCACATTTTTGGGTAGTAGTTTCCCCCGTAACAAATGGCTTATGTTCAGGGATTTCTTTGCAGTGTATTATGATCTTAATAGTAAACTCCGTTCGTACAAGTTATCAATTTGCAAAACACTCTGAATGTTGAAAGTCTTATCATACAAATAGAATCACAACAAATGATTGATATGCTACCCCTGGAGGCTGTTCATTGCTGTTCTTCCTTGGGTGCATTTTTTTTGTCCTGAATGTGCTCTGTAGTGTCTCATCCTTTTCAATGTTAACACAAGAACTGGACATACAGGTACACCTGTCTTTTTGTGTACTGACATACTGCAGATTGTCCAAGCGAGGGCGTACCATCATCTTCTCCATCCATCAGCCTCGGTACTCCATCTACAAGCTGTTTGACAGAATGCATCTCCTGTCACTAGGCAACACAGTGTACCACGGCATGGCCAATCAGGCCCTAGAGTACTTTTCACAAAATGGTTGGTTTTGAGAAAACATCTTACTTGCTTACTTTTGATACGTTTAAATATTTGTTGTCCAACCTTCAAGGAACAGTCTTTGGTGTAATATATTGTGAGAAAAACAACATTCAAGATTGTCAAGTCCAAATCAGAAGTAACAGAATCATGTTTTGATTTGTATGCAAATTCCACACACCCTTGATAATTGTGCCAAAACTTGACTGTGCTTCACCAAATTATAAATGAACTAAGAATGGCAGTGTCCAACATGTGTTTAAAGACATATTTATGAAAATGGCATTCTTTCATCACTTTCCTCAAAATGACAGCTTACTTGCAAAGTCCCATACATGTAAGTTCTTTAAACCAAGTTTGCTTTTCAACAATTACATGTATTTCATCAATTACTTTGCACCGCTGTAAATGTGGGATTGCACCTCTAATTGCACTCACTGTTTAAACATCCAAACTGGAATATACTTGAATTGTTACAGTGTAGTATTTATATACTACACTGTAACAATTCAAGTATATTCCAGTTTTAATTGCAATTGATTTCTCTTGAGATATTCTGTAGGTTACAAAAATAAGTCAAATTACTTTGTTATAAAAAACAGAGTATATATACATGTAGAAGGAAAATATTAAAAACTGCACTTATACTTCAATAGCAATTTTCTGTAAATTTAATAATGAAATTTTCAAATCTAAGCATAATTCATGCATAGTTTAAGTGTATTTGTGGAACAATTTGACATTGTTAATTCATAATGTTGTAATTGTACTTACTGAAAGGAGTTGCTAGTGCCTTTTGTAAATTTGTAGGATGACTGCTTGCCTTGACATACATAAACCTTCACAAAGAATCGCTGTAAAATTTATGAAGTAAATAACTGTTTAAAATATGTAAGTACCGTACTTAATTACAGAAAATAGTTGGTTTGAAGTAAAATGACTACATACATAGTCACCCAGATAGATTACACACAGTTGGAGAAAGGCAAAACAACCAAGCAAGCCCAAGCCAAACAGTTTGCATTAATGATGAAATATTAGCTTTGGGAATATTTTGCTCAAAGATGAACACTCTTGACCCACCTTCAGGGTACATCTGCGAGGAACACAATAACCCTCCTGATTTCTTCCTGGATATCATCAATGGAGATTCTATGGCCATCACCACAGTAATGGAGGACAGTGGAACAGGTGAAATAAGGATGCTTACACTAAGGAAGATTTGTAGGGAAAGAAGCAAGGTTCAGGGGTTATATCAACTTTGCTTTGTAGTCCATGTTTCTGAGGGATTGCACATCAATATACGCTTGCTAGATACAGAATGTTTGCTTCCATTTACAAGACTATTTTGAAAATATCAACACCAACAGGGACATGAAAAACTAGAGCCAAAATTTATAGAATTACATGTACCAATAAAGAAGATCCCTTTCGGCTGGCCCCAACTTTAAATAATTTTCCCCGTCAGGGATTTTAAAACTAAATTCTGAGATCACACTTTCCAAGTTTAAAGGGCCACTTGGACTCAATTTTTGCAGGCATTGAAGACAGCCAAGATTCTATTGTCAATGTGGACTCACGGTCCGACTTACTGAGTGACAAGCTTGCCAGCCTGTTCAAGAACTCAGCCCTCCACAGCAGTCTGCAGGAGAAAGCTAGTCAGATCTACAAGGAGTACATGAGCACAGAGGAGGTTGATATGAGAATCATTAAGTACCCAACCTCCTTCTTGACACAGGTATGTTGACGCAATGCTGGGCTCCTTACCTTCTCTCCCTCCACCATCCTGCCCACCCACTCACCTCTCACCATTTAGATTTGCTTTTCACTGCTTTTTAATTACTTTAAGCAGTTACCAATATCCACAAGAGACAGTGTCAAGCAGTTTAACACCAAAAATGTTTTTCTACACCTTTGTACAACAACCAATCAGCATTTGACATTGCAGCACATGACAGGATCACTACAATTTGATACAAATAATCAGTTGGATGCATTAAAAATACATGTAATTGAATGAATTAATTCTCAGATTTTAACTTTATTTTTCCATGGTTTTCAGGTAAAGGATAAGGCCCACATGTACTTCTCATGTACTTCAGAATTAACGGTATCAGAATATGAAATAATATTACGTTCAGACTGAAAAAGGTACTAAGATAGGTACATGTACCTCGTACATGTATATACCCCTCCCAGCTCAAATTTGTTGACACTACCCACCTGGAAGTTGTGTAAAATGGATCATTTTGCGAGATATGTCAGAGAAATAAACTGTTTGGAGTTGCGGCAATGCTTGTAATTGGGCAACCTTCGCAGTTAGGCATCCTGTCCAAATTCTTGTTGGGATCTATAGGGAATAAAAAACCTCCTGACATCTACATTTCCTGACTGAATCCAGTAGGCTTTGTGTAGCACCGTTATCAGGATATTGACAAACATATAATATATAATCAGTGCTCTGAAATATGTGACTCACCTCTCACCCTTTAGGTTTTCTTTTCACTGTACTGTTATTACTTTAGGCAGTAAGCTTAAAGCTTACTGCTTTGGGTGAGAGGTGAGGTCATATATTTCAGGGCACCGATTATACATGTATATATATTACTCTCAATATTCTGATCAAGGTGCTACACGGCTCTTCATATTTCTCAGGCTTCTTTTGTAGCTTTTTCATTAGTTCCTTTTGCCCCTACAGGGTAAAGGTCTTATACATGTACTCAGCAAACCTTTATCCGGCTCACAGCCGGTTTACAGTGTATTACAAATATGCGAGTATTTAAACAGGCGAGTACATCTCAGTCATCAAACTCTGTCATATTTTGTGTGGCATGCTGAGTGATTACTTCAGGCCTGGCCAGATATCAGCCTAATAAGGGACAATTGTGCAATGTGTGAAAGGTCACAGGCATGCAAATCATGCTGGAAACCTTTGACCAATTAGATTCTCTTGGTTACGTGTCGCAATGGTAGAAGTGCAGATGGCTGTAATTGCACAGCCGCTTGCCCTTCTGGGTGCTCAGTCAAACATAAAATTTCCTGCATTCCATTTTTCACCTACTACCACCCCTGTAGCTCCACCTACAAAGCACATTCATTCAGATCTTTATATTGTACAATAGCAGCATGAAACAGTACATGTAGGTATTTCTTAGGGCAATGTCTGTGGGTTCTTATACATTGCTGCGTTCTTTTGGGTTTGTCTGGCAAGTTCCACAGATACAGACAGCCAGTAACTCCTTTTCCTCATATTTTTGAATTTAAATTCCTTTGGATTAATTATCTATAATTGTCACAAAAATTCCTACCAATAGACCAACTCCAACGATGCTAACTTTTCTCATTGAATCGAATTCAGATGAGCCAATTCTAATAAAAGTGGCACATATCTGTATTTCCTTTGCAATGCACAATTTTGTGTTAGTTAAACAATTTTTGTACCCATTTTTCCTGTGACTCCATTCCAGTATTAAAAAAAATGGACATGTTGTTATGACTCATTAGCATCTAATGTATAATGATTTTTGTGATGTATTACCATTTAAATGAAATACAACAATGCGTACACTTTAGGCATGCATAGCACACGCAGCCACGGACGACAGCACGAACTTGAAGAATGCTCTTATTCTTCGGAAACTCATAGAATTTGAATCCCAGTTCTTTTGCAGATTTATGGTTTCATCCACCAATGACCCACAATTTCAGCATTATTGTAAATTATGATGAAAGGACCACAAATTCTCGATAGGGCACTGTAGATGCGGCACAAAGATCAATCTCCGGTATACGGTGCACGCACATGTAGCTCCATGTTTATACATGGACGCTCGTAGGGGAACCAGTCGTGCCATGATACCAGTTTCAATGTTTTCTCCAGTATTACATCATACAAATTTCATTTCTCAACAGCACCGTCAGCTGTTAGATTGTGGAAATTTCTCATAAAACTCAAAGACACCATTCAGAAGTTTCGGCAAAATTACAAAAAATACAGACCCAAAACAGACTTGATTTGGTAATGAATATATGACTTAGTCTTCTGCTTTCAACCTACCCCAAACAGTCGCTAAATATGCAAATTCCTTTGCATCTGATTCAATTCACTAAAATTTCTGATCTACTGTTGTGCGCCCTCTAGTCCCATGATGCATAGCGGAATGGCCGTCATGTTCATCCTTCTTTTCCTAAGCGTGATTCTAAACGGACGTGTCTTTTTGACTTCTTCGAGTTTATCAAGTTTCTGTTTCGCTTCTACACCTTTGTGATATTCTGATCAAACTGTAACGTATTGTAACGAACGTACATTCAATATTTCAGAGTTGATGTGTGTATTTTTTTGTTTTGGTGGTATGGTCTCTCTTCTCATGTGTGTACATTTTATAGATTGTTGACTCTACACTATTATACTACCAAGCACACAGGGTCAACGGGGTGACCCTGGGATTGTTGGGGGTTCCGTGAGACAGAGGTCCAATACTGCAGTCCCCCTTTTTCCTTGGTATAAATAGGGTCATCGGGGTGACCCGGGGTTTGTTGGGGTTCACAACGAAGTGCGAGCATTCGGAATTCCATGACCTGCTTTCCCCTATAGACCGACAGGAGTCGGTCTGCGGAGGATCGAGTGGCATCTTGCTAATCTTGTGACTCCGTGGCAAATGTCTGCTTCAATGGTCTTAGCTGCAGTGCGTGCGATATCCAAGGGCTCAGTTCCCCAATGTAACACCAAAGCATCGCAATCGATGATAGTGCAGAGTGGCGCTGCACTCGGGGTTGAAATTTCCTCCACCAGCTAGGTCTGGGCGCAACACTTCTGCGTTCCAGTTCCCAAGCATTCCGAACATGTGATGCCGGCCGACAACAAGCTCTTGTCAACACCTACCATGGGCAACACCCGACATCAGCATGGCTCACAAGACTATGCGCCGGAGTGGGCCCACACTGCCAGTGCTATGTACACCGGTCGCATCACCCCCGGTGCCATTGTCTTCAGACACCCTTTCAACCGGGGCACCCAGCCGTGACAAAGACACTGACTCTCCATGGGACAATGTAATGCTGTTATGTAACTAAGGCCTAGTGCATAAATGCAGTTTTATTAGGCCAAAAAAATACGTGATGTAGTTGTGCTGTGCATGCCTATCAAAAATTGTGTCGGTAGGTTGGAACATTATGTTTATTTGAGGGCAATTTTGTGCTGATTGAATCAGTGGGGGCGACAGCCTCCAAAAATATCTCAAAAAGTGATTAACACCTGTCTTAATTTATGTAGAAAATTTTGAACAATTCACACAATCACGACGGCAATCACTACAGCAAACTGGCCAACAATGTCCTTGTATCGTGCAGTAAGCATGCATGATGCATCACCAGCGGGCGATAAACCTTGTGCCATGAGCAGAACAACCTCAAATTACACTCATGAATTGTATACATAAATAAATATGAGACCAAGTTCTGTGAATTAAATTAGAGAAAACCTCTTGCAACATAACATCGATGTCTTTCAGGCCTGCAGCCTTCTGCATTCGTGACATGTACGGCCGATGAAGAGTTTTTATGTACAATACATTCAGTACATGTACAGACTGGTACTGCTTGCTACATTTGCATGACGCATTCTTTTGCATGGGTGCGGTGCAGCGGGAACTAGAGCACCTTCGTTTAATGCATAGAGTTTCGCACACGTTTTCACTACTGTGACAGCGAAACACGAATGTTGACGATGTGCAAAGTATTGGATAAAAAGTGATGGCTCTATCCCATTCAGAGACACTCGCTCTTATAGATTGAATCCAAACGAATAAACTTTAGGTGCTTTTGAAAAAACTCATGTTTATTCGAGGGTGTGTCACTGAGTGATTTATTTCTATGTGGAGACTATAGGGGAGCCTCGGGAGGGTAGAAATAATAAGAATTAAACTTGTGTAGACTGAAACCATGTTTATCCAAGCGGTGGGTTTGATTTAGGTTTTACCTGAGAAATTAGCGGGAATGCATTTTCATCCCTTCGGGGACTAATCAGCTGCTTGATTCAAAATATGAATTGGAATGTGTACAGGTATGGTTTAGTGAGTGGAATAGCACTCACTTGACGGAAAAGTGATTGCGTTTCTCTGGGCATGATATTCATGCACAATTAGTTTGAATGGGTTTGTTCATTCAAAAGTAAAATGAGGATATCTAAAGCGTAGTCAGGTTCCTCAGGTGTGGAGGAGTGATAGTCTTCCGCATGGCTGAGTTTGGCTGTGATAGTGTTCTTCTTGATATTTTTGACTACATTGTAGGCAACTATTAAAAGGAGGTTTGGGGAAAACTTCCTTTAATATTGGGTTGCCAGAGATGAGCTGCCAGTGTTTAAGAAGAGCTCTTTTGATATCTTTGTATTTCACATGGGGATTGTGCATAGTGGGGAAGACGAGTGGAAGTTCTTTTTTGTTATTCACTTTTCAGTTGTTGTGAATCATGGATTCCTGTTGCCGGAAATTAATGGACTGCATCGACCTTTGAATCTCGGCTTGATTGTAGCCTCGTTGCAAAAGTTTTTCTGCAAAACTTTGTTTTTTTGTAGAAAATCTTTCCCATTATTTGTTTTTCTGGCTTATCTCAGGATTTCTCCTTTGACGAAGCCGTGGAATACGTGTTGTGGATGGGATGAAGTTCTGTCCAGGTATTTGAACGTTTCCGTTGGTTTCCTGAATACTTTCGTATCCAGGGTACCGTTAGAGAGGAAATGTGGACCTTAGAAAATTGTAATGTCTAAATAGGTAATGGAAGTTTGGGATGCCTCAAAAGTGAATTTGAGGGTAGGGTGCAGTTGATTCAGGTGGTGAACGAATTGGGTGAAGGAATCAAGTTATCCATTGTAGATGATGAGAATGTTGTCTCTGAATCAAGCCCAGAATAGGATTTTGTCCATGGGGGCTAAGATTTCCGACTCAAATTCATGTAAAACTATGTCGCAAATTTCTGGGCTGGCTACTGATCCCATTGCACATCCGATTTTCTGTCTGAAGAATTTACATCCAAACTGAAAGTAGTTGCAACCTAGAACAAGTTCTAAGAGAGTGTGGATGTAGTTGGATGGGGATCATGGCGTAGCTGAAGTTGGTTGTGTTGTAGGTTTTGCATACCGATTCAATAGCTTGCGCCTGGTGAATGTTGGTGTACATAGAGACAACAGTGATGCTTGCCAGGAGTGAGTTTTGGGGAAATTTTTCCTTTTCTAGTTTCCGTAATATGTCCGTTGTGTCACAGACATATGTGGATTGGGCGGATACTATAGGAAGGAGGAAATAGTCCACATACTCAGAGATCTTGGCTGTTGGACTTGTGCAACCACTGATGATAGGTCTGCCGACAAAGGGTTCACCCGGTGGGGTTGTTTTATGCATTTTCGGAAGAAAATACATGGTAGGGCAGTTAATGTATTGCTCAAGTGGGTGGAGGCATCAACCCCAATTTTCACAGAACTTCCAGTTGACCGCTCATGCGTCGAGATGTTTAAAAGTTCTCGTTGGTGCCAAACAATGGCGTCCAGAGCTTCGACTTATTTCCAGTTTGCTAGGGAGGACTTTGACAACTTCCTCTCTGTCCCTGAGATTCCAACTGAGGCTAAAGATAAACTTTCCTCCAACGCTCACAAGCCTACAGGAAAGTCTCCATTTTAAGACAAGGACAAGTGTTTTGTTGAGTCTACTCTTCCTAAATTTGACAAAGCCTCATGACATGGTCTTCGCTGCACCATGTTTATGGCACTCCTCTCTGAGTATTTGGCCCGAGCGTGTGACGAAGATTCACCAGTTACTCCCGACTTGGCAGCTGTCGCACTTCGAGTACTTGATGATAACGTCAACTCTGTCTTCGAGCAGTTCGTTTGGATGTCCATTTGAGCCACTTCTGCAGGCAGATCCAACACCTTAGATGCCATGAACGTTCCCCATGAGGGAGTCAAGTAAAAACTTCAAGTACTTCCCCTTTATGGCAAAGACCTTTTTGTGGGAAAGTTCATGGAGATGATGGAGTCAGAAGTTATGCGCATTGACACAACACAAACTTAGTTTCCGTGAACCTCAGCCAGCAGCTCCACCTCACCAATCTCATCCTGATGACCACAGGGCCCGACCCTTCAGACCTCCATGTCAGGGCAGTTATGGTTCCTTTTACCCCATTTGTCAACCCAGTTACCAGACAAATTGTGGCTGTCCATCCTCCTCTCGGCCTACCAAACCACCCCAGAGGAGCTTCAAGGGAAGAACTATCAAGTCGCGTTACCCCCGACCTCCTGGGGGTAGACTTTCGTGATATTGCTTTGAGATATTTAAGGAATGCATGTGCAGGTACTGTATTATGATGAACAGTATGATAAAAATGTATACATTGAGAAGGCATACATTCTGAGTTTCATATACCGTAGGATTTTTATACGTCGTAAACAAAAAAAACCTAATTAAGTACAAATTCCCTTTTGCGTTTTTTCCCCATACTTTTAACCAAGACAGGTCTACTCATAAAGCACTGTAATTGGCCCCAGGAGTGGCAACCTTAATTTAAATTTATACTGAATGAGGTACAGTACTGTAATTTACGCTTAACTTTGGAATGCCAGATGATGGCTTCCCTAATTATTTTGTGTGGACCAAAATGTCATGTGGATTAGCTGGTCAAGTTTCTTGGCTATACCTGTATACATAATATGAGAGGTAAAACTGCCTTAAAGTCTCTTCTATGTAAACAAAATACATGCTGGCAAGAAGATGTTTTGGTTTAAAACACTTTAAACCAAAACTTTAGTTTACAAAATGCAAGAAAAAAAATATTGGGAAGGCAATACATGTAGCTGCTTGTTTTTTCTGGCAAATGAAAAAGCAGCATTTCTTTTTGCATGTGTTGTGCATACTTAGTTGTCAGGATACTGCATTAACTGGTTTAGTAAATTCAGCCGACAGGCATCATATTTATTCGTCTTTTAGGAAACCATTAAGAAGAGGAACATTTTTAGTCCTGCTCAGCCTGAGTAGGGGCAGCAGCAGCTGTGACAGGGGCACGGTTCTGTCTATTCTTCCGTCCACCGCATTGATCTGCTGCCCCTTCCAGTAATGGACGACCTCCTTTTGGATCTCCAGGTCTATAGCCTTGCTTGTTGGTTTGTTCCTCCGGATCGATTCTGTATGAAACAATGTAAATTAATTTAAGTCCAGTAGATTTACTCAAGCTAAACAACAATGATACAAAACCCTTGCCCTCTTAAGTGTGTTAATTGATAAGCTCTAATTCGAGTTTGAATCCAAGCATGGTTTTCAAAAAAGCTCAACATTTATGGGACCCAAATACCTACAAATACCTACAGCAAATGGGAGGGAAAGGAATCCCCTTCAGAAAATGTGACCCTCTCTCGCTCGATTTGAGAAAAAGAAATTAATACAAATGAAGTTTCAACTTAAATAAAAAATTGGGGGTTGTTGTCAACATTACTAGCTAGGCAAACTGTGAATTTGCACGAGGGAAACCTTAAAAATAACCAGACATCGGACCAAATGACAATTAGTTGATATTTTCAGTGGGCTTAATTCAGTTCAACTATCTCCAAATACATCCACAAACTTATTTTCCAGAATGCTCTTCACTTTAAGCTTTTGAATGACTTCTTTCCCCCTTGCCCTGTCCAGTTTAACATTTTGAGCACGTCGTTGTGGAAAGCCCTTCCAATGATGCGGTTTAAGGCCTCATAAGTGGAGAAGCCTCCTGTACTGGACCAGGATGCAATCTAAAATAAAATCCACAAACAGATGAATCATTATATAAATTCATTCTTGTACAAATTTTGAACTTAACATTCGCCCATAGGCTGAGAAAAAAGTAATGAACTGGTTGGCTTATTTTCATTAATTTATGCAAAAATGAAATGCCAAAGCCAATGTGTAAAATTTTTACTGCAAAGTAAAAAATAGAGATTTTTTGTGTACAATTTATAATGAAACTTTGATACTTGTGGTGCCTCAGTATACTTCAGTTGTCTTCAGGAATATGTAAATTTTCATTGGCATAACAGAGTCATGAATTTCCATACCAGGTGCTTCTCCAAACGCGAGTCTTCCTGAAGAAGCCTCTCCAAGAAATCGATGTCTTGAAGAGACGTCAGGGGAAAGATAAGGCCCTTTGGTAGATAATAGTCTTCTCCATGTTGTCCCGCATCTACATGTAGCTGCAGAGAAATCAGCAAATTGTTTTGCTGGTCCACCTTTCTCTTCAATTCTAGTATTTCTGTTTTAAGCTCCGTCACCAAGGTGCCAGGGAGGTGCTGTGTGGCCACCAGAAATAAAAAACTCATTATGCATGTATACATGAATAATGCCTACACGACTCATGTATTTTGCAATTTTGACAAAGTGACGAAACTCACTACAAAGCAAAAGACAGTATTTGTGCAGCAAGAAAATTTTCTCCTGAATCATGTTAGAATTGTCTCCCGGGGACACTGACATTTGCTCATATTAAATAAAAGAGTTATGCTGACATAACAAGGAGGAATGAGGACACGGTACACAAATCAATTGGATTGATTCTTTTTATCCCAATTCTCTGAGTGCATCATTTTTTTCAGTATTTGTGCTTGTCAAAAGATAGGTTCAATTTCCTTACACGTGTTCACCACTGTTATGTGCTGTACATGAAGAATCCCTCTTCTCAGCTAGTTTAACAACACATTACTTGTGCAGCAGGAATCAACTTATTTGAGCAAATTGGCTTCATACAGTCCCACTTCAAACTGGTTACTGATTCATAACCCCGCCTATGACGATTTCGGACATTAGAAGATACGGAACTTGTGGACGGAATCCTACCTCAGTGTAAGGAAAAAGTGGAAAAAAATTCAAACTCCAAAATCTCGCTATAGCAGCTAACGTTACACATGGACAATTCATGGCCTGATGGACATTAGGCCTATGGTCACAAAGTCAACTGAAATGTCATGATTGTCATGATCGTAATGACATGAATGAAGACCTTGTCAAACAACCTGCATGACCTGGGCGATCAAGGCCTCATGAATTTAGGCCAACTGACAGGACCACACCGACTAGTCACAAGCAAAGCATTCCATGGGGCTCTACACTACAATGAACCATGCCTACTGCATGCAGTTAACGGCCATCATGGCCATGACATGACAAAATTTGTACAAAACACTCATGTCCTTAGGCTACAAAGCACCGAGCCTGAATAATTCTACATGTATACTACACTCATCTTAGTTAATCCAAAATCCTGTGAAGAGCCGGAAAATGGAGCTATAACATTAGTAATATTAAAAAAAGTCAGGGAATTTTCAGCATGAAGTGTATCGCGTCGCGCACAGAGGAGGCTTGCAAAATTCAAATGTCTGACAGTAGGCCTATGTACATGTACGTACTGTACATGTACTGTACATGAACGTGCCACGTTGACATGCGAATTGTGCGCTGGGACTGCTGGCTGGCCGATGGGCGTTGTGGATGACTGGTGTGCACGCGTGTATCACATGGGCACCGCGACCTCATGTCGTGATGCATCAAAAATCTCCAACCGAAGTTCCATTCCGTGGCTGGCGCTGCAGGGGTACGGTGATACTGCTAGATCATTCGCATCATGGCAGCATATTATGGTCAGAATTGGAAAACAATTGGCACAATCAGTATCCAAAATCCAAATTGTATACGTCAATAAAAGATTGAAAAAAGAAAAAATAGTTATATACATTTATTTTAAATTTGCCATTAATTTCTTTCGACCGATCCAGCTATTAATTGTTAATTAAACAAAAATTTTATCACAAAACCTTTGTCACTATCGGTCCAACTGTGGTTCAACTTTGGCTACATAACGCGGTTCGTGGGTGTTCTACGATCAGCAAAACCTATGTCTAATACGAGGTGGCTACCATCAGTGGACCTTAAGAAGCTAATGAGCTGCGTGCTAACGCCGCCCAGCCGCTGCTCAGCTGCTGGCGGTCCGACGGTAGCTTGCGCTCTGGGTGTCGGCGGGCGACTTCAACTCTTCGCAGAGTCTTGGGAAAAAGTCACATCAGACAGCCGGTTGCTCATGACCATTTGTTACAGATGCGCCCTCAAATTCTTGAGCTCCCCTCTGCCTGTACCTATCCTCCGTCCGACTCCAGTTCCTACTGACAGAAACAAATGACAGGCACTGGAGTCCAAGATAGACTCTCTCCTTCCGAAACATGCTATCTGCCCGGTTCCCGAATCTCAAGCGAACAAGGGCTTCATTTCAACGTTCTTCCTCACTCCAAAGCAGGAACTCAGCAGCTGGTGACCTGTTATCAACCTCAAACCTCTGAACCGCTCTATCCACCCGAGGGAATTCCGCATGGAAACCCTTCGGATGGTCACGCAATCTCTACATGTTGGGCCTCTTCCATAGACTTGAAAAATGCCTACCTTCACATTCCGATTCACCCACGAAGCTACGAATACCTACGCTTCCTATACAACAGGAACCTCTTCGAATTCACAGCTCTCCTCTTCAGCCTCTCCACTTCACTGAGAGTGTCCTCGAGGGTTGCAAAGATCATTGCTGCCCACCTTCAAAGGCGGGACGTCATGCTGTTTCAGTACCTGGACGACTGGCTGATCATCGCCAGATCATTCAACATAACAGAGGTTTTTGCCCGCCTTACTCGCGACATCATGAATCGCCTGGGCTTCATCATCAACCACGAGAAGTCAAATCTCACCCCTGTGCAATACCTGATGTATGTAGCGGCGTCTGTCAACCTTCAACGAGGCATAATCTCACCAACGACCGAACGCATCGACAACCGTCTCGACTGCGTGAACGTTTTTTCTACCGAGCAATCTGCTCCGGCCCGCACCTGGCTCCGCCTCCTCGGCTTGATGGCCAGCATGGTGGACCTCATCCCCCTCTGCAGGCTGTACATGCGTCCACTACAATTTCATCTTTTAGCTCTCTACAGGCCAAAATGGGACTCAATCAATCTCCAGGTCCCCATCTCTGACTTTATCAGCCCCCATCTCCAGTGGTGGTTAGTGAAGAGACGCCTCTCTCTCGGAGTTCCCTTCCCCAAGGTGAACCCGGAAATAACTATAACTTCTCATCTGGGCTGGGTAGCCTCCCTACCACCGCTTCACGCATCGGGAACATGGGACCTCCAGCTCCTAGGGAGTCACATCAATGTACTGGAACTTCAGACCATATTTAATGCACTGAAAACTTTCCACCCATCATAGCATCATAGGTAAACGAGTCCTCATCCACTCGGACAACTCCTATGCCTCCTGATGAGACAAATATTCCTTTGGGCCGTGGATTATGGCATCAACCTCCAGGTGACCCACATTCCTGGTGTTGACAACTCCATAGCAGATCTTCTGGGGAAAGGTACGTCCCACGGAGTGGACTCTGCACATCAGTTTAGTCGAACAGATCTTCACCGAAGTAGAGAAACCGAACAGCGATCTTTTCGCCTCGGCAGAGAACACCCAACTGCCAGTATTCTGCACCAGATTTTACCACCTGCAAGCCTGGGCAACAAACGCTCTTCAAATCAACTGGGAAGGAATGTTGGCCTACGCTTTCCCTCCAATATCCCTAATACCGGCAGTTCTCTCCAAGATCAAATGGGAATGCTGTCATGTCCTTCTCATCGCCCCCTTCTGGCCACGCCAGTCATGGTTCCCGTGTCTGACCAGACTTCTCGTCCGGGTACTGGTGATCCTTCCCGGCAGACCGGATGTGCTACATCAACCAAAATCATCAATGTCTTCAGATTATGACATTTTACTTCGTGGTGTTCAGAGTGAGGTTTTGTTCCGACCGAAATTTCTGTGACATCTATAGCTGACTTCTCCATGCATCTGTTCAAATCAGATCTCCAGGTTTCAACTATCTGTAACTACCAGTCAGCCATTGCGGCTATACACGATGGCTTGACTGTGTCAGAAAATACTGCTCTTAAACATCTACTCCGGGAATGTTTCTTGAGAATAATCCCTTCATGGGACTTGTCAGCTGTTCTCCAACTGCTTGCTGGTCCCCCTTTTGAGCCTCTCAGTGACGCATCGTTGATCAACCTATCAGTAAAATTGGCATTCCTACTAGCAGTTTCTACCTCACGTCATGGCAGTGAGATGAAGGCAATGTCCATCACAGATGGCCATATTTCATGGGAACCCCATGGCATTCATCTCATCCCAACGCTGGGGTTTCTCACCAAGAACCAGTGAGGTTCTTTCCTTCCTCCTGACATTTTTGTACCAGACATTGCCAAACACACGGGGACTCCCGACAACAAACCATGGTGCCCAGTGTGACCTTTTAAATGGTACTTAGCCAAAACCAGAAAACTCAGAGGCACAACTTAGCAGCTTTTCATCACTACAATAAAACCTCACCGAGCTGTGACCAGAGATACTATAGCCAGATGGACAGTTTCCGTTATCAAGTTTACCAACCCATATTGGCCAAACTCTGTGGACAATAAAATACTACGCCTCATCAGTGCTCATGATATCCGAGCAGTTACCACATCATGGGCCTACATGTACTTCAGGGGCATACCGATGGAGGAAATATGCAAGGCAGCATGCTGGAAGACCCCATCTCCTTTCACCACATGCTACCTCACCAATGTTCTGCAAAAGGACCCCGCACATGGCAGAGTGGTCCTAACATCAGCCACATCGATGCCAAAGGTTTCTTTATCAAAGTGGTCCACCACTGAAACGACATAACTCCATTATTTGGTGAGTCCGCAATAAAGTTTGGACAATTTCATACTCCTCTGGCGTTCATATTATGTAGTGCGTCCTCGCCGCACCCCCCTCCAAGGGCTCGGTGCTACTCTACATATTTAGTGATTGTTTGGGGTAGGTTGAAAAGAGAAAACTCCTCCCCACAGAAATGGGGGCGAGGTCTGCTGTGGAATACCTACCCCAAACAGTTGGCTCCCTCCCACCCTTCCCCACTTTTGGCTTGGACGGTTTTAATACCCCAAAAAAAGGACGAACATGGTGGCCATTCCGCTATGCATCATGGGACTAGAGGGCGTACGACGGTTGATCAGAAGTTTAAGCGAATTCGGAATCAGACGCAAAGGAATTTGCATATTTAGCGACTGTTTGGGGTAGGTATTCAATTAGGTATTAGGATTACACACTAAACACTTTTAAAATCGTTTTGAGTTGGTCTTTAAGGTTTCCATAGTGCTCAAAAGTGTTGCAAGGCTATAATTTCCTGGCTGATTTTAACATCAGTGGGAAGTGATTGTATGTTAATGCACATGTGAACTGTGGTTTGGCTCCTGTACATGTACACTTAGATTTGGGCATGTGGTATTCCCATACTTGTTGGGGCCTGTGTTGTTCAAGGGCCTGGTGTTGCACCATAACTGATGGGCCTGGTGTGCCTATTATTTACTAACTCTTCTGACAACTGGTATGCCCAAATCCAGTATCTGGATAAATAAAACTTCATTAAGGCAGTGGCATAAAACTCGATAATTTACTTTCTGGCTGTTTTACTTTGAGTCTAATTCTAGGGAAGGCGTGGAAGGCCAGTGTTACATGTATGTGGTTTTGGAGTAGATACCAACACTACCGTCCTCAGTTATAGGCACTTATTAGCCTTACATTTCTGTGGCCCCAGAAATCAGTCATGATATTTGCAAACACTGTGGAATTTGTACCCCAGTTTAATGGTTAAAACGTGAAATATGTTCAGAAAGATATTAGCGTTACACTGATACCCAGATACAAAGTGTTAGAGTCGAACAATCTGATTTCATTGAATTGAACTTGGCATTTAGTGAATTATTGCCATGCTCAGTCATCTCGTTGGAGTTCATCACTCTGATGCAGTAATTAAACATCTTCATTCATATAAACAATTTCTGCTGCAGCTGTACTTCGTGTCCAAGCGGACAGTTTTGAACCTTCTGAGGAATCCCATGCAAACATACATACAGGTAAGAAGGAAGGATGACATGTACAATACATGTACCATGCATTCAGATTCTGAATTCAGTTGCAGCCATATGAACCTTGAAGTATACATTGATGTAAGCTGCTCTCTGTTGTCATTTAAAAATTGGAAGTGACCCATCTTTGATTCTTCAAAATCTCCTGGGGGTTATGGGGGAATTTAAGGGGTTTAGTGTGGCAGAGCCCAGCCAATGTTTTTTTTAACAAATAGCTGGATTTGCCTCATAAAAGCTTAAATGCAAATATTCTAGAAAGTTTCTCTGGAGTGTTGGATTTTGCAGGATTTGGAGGGATGTTCTTGGAAGAAATGCAACGAGTAAATAAGCCAATATGGAGTTTGTGGCAGTAATAAGCGGAAGCAGAAATGCCTCAGAAAATAAAGTGAACAGAAACTAATTATTTGTCTGTAAAAACTTTGCGGAATTATCCTTGTGGGCGCTATTCAGTTCACGCCTGAGATCCAAAGACTTGTCTAGTGCATACAGTACTTGGTGCTCATAATAACAAACCAGTGTGGTGTTTCATTATTGAGTTTGCATTATTTTATTGTTGTACTTCTTTATCTCTGTTAACCAACCTCTTACAGTTCATCTTCATGATTATATTTGGCCTTGTGGTTGGGGGTTTGTACTTCCAGCTTGATCTCTCCACCTCAGGTCTTCAGAACAGGTATGCATTCAGAAAGAAATTCTGAAATTGCAGTTGCTCTAACAATTTGGACACCAAACAACAAATTTTGGAGGAGAAAGAAAGAACAGGCTTAACTCACAGTCCACAAGTTTTTTCCAAGTAGGAAATTCAACACTAGTCACAACAAGACTGTGTCTGGAGCAGACAACCATAGCTACAGCTTTTTCTTCTGTTAGCATTTGCTCATGTGTTTACAACTGTTAACTTAGGCTTGAGCCTTGTTCTACATGTAGACACAAGATGTGAATACAGCCTCATAATAGCATGCCTGTTTGATCTTTTCCATTTTTGGTTTCAAACATTAAACAGTCGTAGAAAGATATCAAAGTTGTGTTTTGTTGTTTGTTTTTCTGTCAGAGTTGGTGCTTTCTTCTTTCTCATCATGAACATGGTCTTCAGCAACCTCAGTGCCGTGGAGCTTTTCATCAAAGAGAGGGTTATCTTTATGTAAGTTTAGATAGCAAAGTTCAATCATTGCATAATATGATGCAGTTAAAAAGTCATCCCTTACAGTGCACTTAAGCACCATTAGTTACTGGCACACACTGTTAAACAGCATACACTGGTATTTGATACAACTCCTAGGTGAAGGGTTTCTGAAACCCCACTCACATTTGGATCATGGGATGGGCCATTTGATCACCCCCCATAATTCAGTGGTGCAAAGCATACTTTTTCAACAGCCAAAAAATGAACAAAATAGGAACAAAAACAGAACAAACAGCACAAAAACTTAAAAAGTAGCATGCTTTTGTAAGACGAGGGCACATTATATTTGCATGCAAGTAAAATGAAGGTGTATATCTTTCTCACATTCCAAAGTTTTCCCTTTGCAAGAAATTAGACCTTCATTAGTCTGGTATACAGTGCAACAAAATAGGTTTCCAATTACACAACTTTCCTTTAGTACATACAAAGTTAAATACATTTATTTACATTAATATGCATAATAGCTGTATTTACAAAGTGAGATACATTTTATTTACATTTTCACAGATCATTCTTAACAGGCAGAAATAAACACCTTTTTCAAATGTTTGTTCTCCCAGTGATTTGTTCAAAACCTTGGGTTTGACTTATTCACTCAATTGTTAGCAATAAAGGTTGTCAGTACTAGTGTTTAGTGGGTATAATTCAAAGAAACTGTCGGTGTTAAGGTCCACCGTGCAGCCTGTCTTCTATGGCAGAGATGATGTTTCTCACGAGTCCACAGCATTCTTACCAGAGGGGTAGTAACTCACATGTGAGTTTGCTGACAGATTTAGCCTGTCCAACTCCCCTTTACTTGTCTCTCATGGAGGAACCAGGTCTCTGACAATCTTGGTTCCTGTGCCAATCTCTCAAGATTGACAACGTCAAACAGGCTCTCAGTTGCTCAACCTTGGTTTTGGTGCTGTTGAAAGAATCACAACGTACATAATACTCAGTGCCTGTAGCTGGGTAAGAATCGGCCTCTCATAGCTTTCTACTTGCAGGAAACCGAACAGACTCAATTCTTTTCTTCTCAGTTCATGACAGTAAAACCCTTGAAAAGTCCCATGACCAATTTGGATGTACACATGTACATGTATTGTTTTCCACACCCTATTTAGTAACTTTGAAAAAAAAAAAAGATATTCTGTCATTAATCTGAAATGATTTAACCAATCAGATCTGTACTCTCTGTCCATGTAATTCATGGTAATTAACATGATAATAGTAAGAGGGGCTTGCCATCCCCTGGACATATACAAACACAAACTTGTTCCTTACACTAGGTTTGGCCTATAAAAACATTTATAATTAAAATTAATAAATCAATAAGGTGTGTAGCAAATATGAAAGTCAAAAGAGTATTCTCCAGACTTCAATTCACATAGGGATAATCTTTTATCATGAATAGTGGCCTGAGTAAGTTCTGCTCCCTCCCTTTCCCCTGTATCTTTTTGAATATCCCATCCCCTTCTCATTGAAACTGTTAACTGGTTTTGTTTGTTCTAGTCACGAGTCTGCCAGTGGATTCTACAGGTGTTCTGCTTACTTCTTTGCCAAAGTCTTCTGTGATCTTCTCCCAATGAGAATCATTCCAACATGCATATTCTGTGCAATCACATACTGGATGATTGGTAAGTGACAGCAATACAGGTATATGTTGAGTTAGATGCATGTCTACTAGGCCCACTAGCCACTTAATTTGGGTGTAATGTGTCTTTAATCGCAAGCTCACATTTAACTTAGAATATCAGTTACACTGGAGCTGAAAGTATGTAATGAAATCTAGGATGGAGGCTAAAAAAGGTTGATTGATCTGTTAATCGGTGGTGCAAACAGCATTTTATAGGAACCTGAAATGTGCCCACCTTACACCTGTCCCATTGCATTGTGACATATGGACCACAAGAAATAGTCCGAGTGTTAAAGACACACTCATTATTTCTGGAAGTGTCATTACAACCAGGAATTGATTGAAAGTATTGTGCAACATTTCATTTGGCATAAACATCAAGGCCATATGCTAAAGAGTAAAAGAAAGCTACTGTATGGCCCTTCTGTGGTCTGGCCCAATCTTTGAAAATGAAGGCCTGGTGATAACTTGTAAATCACATTGAAGTGGGATAATTTAGCCATGTTAGGGTGAAGCACATGCAACATATCAAACCAAATTGCCATTAGGTTGAAAATTCACTGACATCATGTTTTCTCTTATACTGTATATGGTTTACTGTATATGGTTCATGTTGACAAAAATCAAACTTCACAGTTGAGTGCTTTACAGGTTGTCAAAAATTTTCCCAAAGTTCTCACCTGCAGTTATTATTAGTATTATTTATTTCTGATAATGACACCAAGGATTCTTCAAAAGCTCCCTAGGCACACTGTACTGGTAGCTTTTAAGCCTGAAGAAATGTGTCGAGAGGATACAATGAGAAGCAGTTACAGTTTTAGAGGTGGGAAGACACCCCAGAGGAGTATTCTGGGTAAAACCCGTAGAATCAGGTGGGGAGTGAAAATCCAATCCACATGTAGACCGAGCCGGGATTCAAACCCAGACCGCATAGATGGAAGGGAAGGAAAGAACGACTATATCAACCTGACTCCCCAAGTCTCAATAAGAAGTCACATGAATTGTATATTGTAAACATTCCTGGGTTAAAGTTAACCACCTGCCGCCGGGGAGCCCGGTTTCGGGCACATATTCTTTATATGTATAGCCGGGGTCTCCAAAATCAAACTAAGGGAACTCGGCCTTGTAACAAAACCATACTCGTAACAAAAGACCAGGCTGCTGGGAATTACAGTGAACTCCGACTAAGTCGCCATTGCGTAACTCGTTATATCATCCAAGTCAGCCATTTGACAAAGTCTTGATCGCCTGTGATGCATTTCCATTGAAAATTTCATTTCTAAGTCGGCATTTATAAGTCGTCATTTTGTATAAGTCGGCACGTTTGCTTTGTTTAAGTCGGCATTAGAAAAAAATGGTGCTTTGGTATTGGTTTCCTTCACCACGGTTGCCAAAGAGTGTCAAGGGCGAGTCCCATGCGTGCGCGGCCAGCATGAATACATCAATACCAGTAACCCCTCTAGTGCTACATGCATGAGCTCTGTCCATTTTGAGGGTCGCTTTATTAAATGTAATCTGTTTCCCTGCCCAAATATTCCCAGACAACCCTTGATAATGATTCGTT
Organism: Acanthaster planci; assembly: GCF_001949145.1. The sequence goes on along the minus strand of NW_019091574.1, from coordinate 159,493 downwards.
GGGTAGTCAGAATCATTGGGTCTGGTATCCAGACTATATTGAGTGAACTTAACCAATGCATGAGTGTGATTGAGAGTGTGTTTTCTGTATACAGTAACTGTATCACATACATGTACGTACTGCACTGTAGAATCGTAATGTGATATGCAAGTGGCTTGCCATCTTTGCTTCGTCATTAGGGGCACATAATTAAATATCAAATTTGCAGCCCGTTAGGACAAAGAACAAATTTGCTGGGATCGACCATGGAGCCAGGGTAGACCAGGGTAAATCAAAGCCATTGAATTAGTGCAAGGAATTATAATGTACATACTGTAGGCAATACATGTGTACGTGTAAGTTGGCAAAATGATGACTTACACGTACAACACAAGTTGGCATTTGTGTAAGTCGTCATAATTCTTGAGTTCCGAGAACGCTGGCTTAGTTGGAGTTTGCTGTACCGACATTTTTTCACTGTCAGAAGTGGAGAAAATTCAGCATTTTTTTGAAACAGCATACCACTGTTTGGGGCATTTAGCGCGAGCGGATTACCACCGGGGACAAAATTGCTCCACCACCGCAGCGATGAGCCACATAGTAACGCTGCATGCTAATCTGGCCCCAATTGAAAAGAGGTTGATCAGTAGCACACTGTGCCAGTTTCCTGAACAAAAGAAAATTATGTATCACTGCACAGTCTGGGCTCTTTTTACAAGGGGCAGGCCTGGCTGAAATACTCCAATGTCAATGATGTTGTCTGTCACATTAGAGTAGAACCAGACAGTCCTTCGTGTGGGTATAAACCAACCCAGGAATTTTTAAAGAATTTTGAGAACAGAAAAAATGAAAAAGATCCTGTCCAAGCAGTATCACTATTCATAAATGCCCGCAGCGCGATGTGGTTAAGTGTTCGTGTATAAGTGGTAACACTTCTTCTAAAAATAAGCAAAACAACTTGTGAAGGACTTAACAACAGCATCAATAATTAAACTCAACATTGGTTTTGAATGGCCCAATTTCATAGCATTTCATAACAACCGATTTTTTGCTAACAG
>NW_019091574.1:112338-155777 GCF_001949145.1 Acanthaster planci | reverse complement strand
TTTCCCATCTAGGGGTTACTCTGGCAGATAAGTGGAAAAAGACCCAAAATACATGTTCTCTGGGTATGAGATTGTGTTTCAACCAACGTTTCTTTCAAAAGGCATTATGGTGCCTTTTTTATGCAAATGCAATTCCTGTATTCTTTAGACAAATTGTGCAGTTTTCTTAGAAAGAAAACCTCCATGTAGTCCAAAAAAATGTGAACAAAAAAGTGCTGGAAATTTTGATGTTTTGCTATCCAAAATTTCCTTTTCTTTTATAAATTATTGTGTAGTTACAACACAAGCAACCCTTTGTCATAAATGTTTTCAGTGCGCAAATTTTGGGGTGACAATTGAACAGAAAATAATACAAAATGTACTGCATCTTCCCTAATATGGCATCACAGCAACAGCACCCTCGGTAATGGGAGACTTTGAGATAGTCCTTTTTAAATACCAGTTCTGAGTGTGCACGCATTGTTCTATGGACCAGTGAATTTAGCCAAGACGTTTTGAAAACTTTTACAGGCCCAAAAATTTTAGTTCAGGGTCATCTGCTAAAAACAATTTATCAAGAAATTTTCAAGAAATCATCATAAATAGTTCATGATTAAAGAGTGTTCACCATGCTAGTAAGTATGAGGGTTGTAATTTTTTTTTAACAAGACAAAAATAATGTCCTCATAAGGTTTGTCAAACCAGTGTGCGCTAGTTGTGTGAAAGAAGTCACTTTAGAACATTATCAGGGATGTACTAAGTTCCAAATGTGACATGAAGATTCTGGCTTTTGAGATGATTGTTGAAGTTCCAAAGAGATTTGAGATGTGAACTGTGAAGACTTTAACCATAATACTCGAAGCAGAGAACAAGAGCTGGAGTCTAATATTGTACATGTACATGTATTTATGTCTTCAGGCCCTGTCGGTGAATGAACTTCGTGGATTGGAATTCTGCAGTTTTGTGAATGGTACTAAGATAAATTGGTGAGAAAAGCTCATTCTTTGTTTTCATTCCACTATTAAATGCAGAAATTACAGATAGAAGGGCATGCAACCTTGTTCTTGTTTGACTTTTGTAATTTTACATGTTACGGTTGACTTGTGGAGTTTCTGTGGGATGATGTCAAATGTGCCCTCTCCTGAAACATGATGAAGTACATGTAGGTTTGTTCTAATTTGTTTTATATCCCTCTGTGCACAGTGTGCCAGGGGAAGCTTACCTTGGGCAGCAAGGCATTGATGACACAGACTGGGGTCTCTGGAAGAATGAGGTTGCCCTGGGATCAATGATCATCATCCTTCTGATCTTGGGTTACATCCAGCTGCGGCGCATCCACAAGCTTAAGTGAAACTGATACCCATTGCAAAAGACAAGCAGTGAATCGCCTGCACAGTTGTCACAGCTCCTCGACACTGTTGTTGGGTCTTCAGCTGGATACTTTGCAGGGAAGCAGACACAAAGAGGAATTTTACACACAGACACACTTATAATAAACATCAGAGTTCTAATTGACAGCAGTTGAAAGGGACTCAACTTCTGCAGATCCTCAGCTTGAATCTCAAAATGTTGCTTTTGCATTCACTTTCCCATTACGTATGAACCTACCTGTATTCTGTTGTATAACCATTAGGTCCATGATTAACCACTTCGTGCTGCGGCATTTTTCAACATTGATGATGCTGGGCCGGCATGACTATCATTTTTTCCGTTTTCAAAAACCTAATATTCATCATTTCATTTAACAGTCGTTTATAGCAGCACGAAGTAATCTTAAGGCACTACTCAATGTTGACAGGTGACCTTCATTGACGCCCGAGTATTTCAGCCAGGCCTGCAGCCTTGTAAACAGAGCCCAGATTGTGCGGTGTTATACAACTTTCTTTTGTTCATGAACCTGGCTCAGTGTACTGCTGACCTCTTTTCAATAGGGGCCAGATTAGCGTGCACGGGTGCTGTGTGGCTCATCACTGTGGTGGTGGAGCGCTTCTGTCTGTAATGCCCAGCAGCCTGGTGTTTTGTTCAGAGTACGGTCTTTTGTTACAGTGCCCTGTTTCCTTTGTCCGAGTTCGGAGACCCCGGCCACGCATATAAACCATACATCTCCGATTTCCCCGGCAGGAAGTGGTTAACATGTCTTGTGCACAGTGGGTTTCAATTACCTAATAACTTAAAGAGTCCAGGACTGGTAGTGGTGATCCTTTTAAAATGTAAGCAAGTAGGCCACACATTTTGTGCTCAACAATTTTTAAGGTGATTTTCAGTAGCACCGTCAACTGACCATAGTCATGGAGTGTTGTCATAGAACGTTCCTCCTTTTGTAACCCAAAGATCAAGTTCAGTGTGCATTACATTGCTTGCTTTGCAAAACCAACCTCACTGAACTCTTAAAAAATATATTGTAATATAGAAAAAGTATGGAAAAACAGTCAGCAAAAAGTATGCAAAGGTTGATGGAGTTAAGAAAACACTTCTGATGTAGAGAAGAAGGAAATCACAAATTTCTCAATTGAGATTTTATTTGCAACTTATTTTTACTGAAAAAGCTGTGATAATAAAAGGTGGAAAATGTTTGAAAATTATCTGAAGTTGTTTTGCTTGACAAATCTGTAACATAGAGTTTTTGGTGACCCTGTGTAAGCAGATCTCATTTTAGAAGTGTAGCTCTGATAAAAACTGATGGTTTGGATCAGTGCGATGTTTTAGAAAAAAATTATAATGTATGCATGGGGCATTGAGATAACTGTAAGCTAATGCCAGTAACTACCAAATTGACAAATTCAGAAGTTTGGAAAGGTTATAATGTGCACTGTGTAATATACATTGTCATTCAAAAACGTCTGTGTCTTTATAATGCAAATTTGAATTTTGAATTTTAACTTCACAAACAATGGATTATTAAAGTATGTACATGCTTACTAATTTTAAGCAGTGTGGGGGTTGAATGTGACCTCCCTCAATTTTACATCATGATACAAAAATTGTTTATTAATTGTAGTTGTATTACAAGGTTGTCGAATTAACCTCACATCATGATTTGTTACAGTCAAAACTCAACAAATTTGTACATGCGTTGTATCACAGAATTGGTTTTTGTAAATGCGGACATGTTTTTCATGATCAGATATTTAGAAATCCAGTTTCAATTTGAAATGAGGAAATACTTGATATAAAATCGTAGTTAAAGTATATGTTTGCCATAATAAGATTTCAGTGTTGCCACATTTTTTAACACTTTGAACAAAATCTAATCTGCATCAAAATACTTGTGCTGTCATTATTTGTTATAAACCATTTCCTATTGTTACACGAACATGGAGTCCCAGGCCTATGATGTTCTCGCTGTTAACTTGACCCTTCGCCTGTGTGCACACCTCTGTTCCATCCATCCGCGCATAGGTTTGGGCTTTGTGAAACATCTACATAAGGCCTGAGTGCAGGAGTCCCTGTGAAATGAAAACTGTCAAACTGCGTGGGTAAATATAAGTCGTCAGTTAGACTACGATAATTATTCACATATATGAAAGTGAATAAATCATAACCAGTGGTGTATCCGGTGATGGGGGGCAACTTGCCCCCGAACTGTGTTTTTTAAAATTGTTTTTATTTTTTACTTTTACAAAGAACACTTGCTAGGTAAGACAGTAATCGCGATACATGTATATGTTATTAAACATTAGCACCAAAACCCGAAATGAAATCAAGGATGTCGGGACTGTGAACATTAGGCTTTTGATACTCTCCCGAAATCATGTTCAATTAGTCCAAAGTCACAGTTACTTTTGAATTTGCCCCACCTGATAGCAAAGGCTGGATAACACCGCTTCTCATAATGCATACAGCTTAATTCTTGGAAATTTCTCACCCGAGGACAATTTTTAAAACAAACAAAAAAAGGGTGAAGGGTATTTTTTTAAAATTTGTTTCACGAGGCAGGAGGGGAGTGATTTTCTTGATTGGGACAGGATTTTTACTGCGTCTAATATGTGCTGAGTCGTCTTTGTAACTAATGACCAAGAAATTAATTAGGACAAAAAATGTGTGGGCTACAATTTTTAAAGATGTGCACTTCCAATCAAAATCCGACATCGGAACTGGATTTGGATTGATCCTTTCCCATAATCCGGCAAATTCTAATTTTACCACAACTTGGGATGAACCAAGATTTATTTCTTCAAATTACTATCCCGCCGTGGGGAGATGTAATGATTCTGCCTGGTATGTTCCCAGTTTCCATATTAAGCCTTATCCCTAAACTTTATGGCGTCTGCATCCTGGAGTTGTCTCCCTCTCCCTCCTTTTTGCCACAGCGGCATACATGACCCATTGTATTTGCACCAGGAATGAATGGCATTCTTGGGCCAAACAGCAGTGGAAAAATGTCGAGCTATTTTATTTGTCCGTTGTTCGAAGAGGATTTTTAATGACTGACAACTCAATTTTCCATATCATTAGACAGACAAATCACGGTTTTATGTTCAGCGGAGGCACTTATTCATTGACCCGAAAAATCTGATTCGTCCTGTCTTCTGCTTTCAACCTACCCCAAACTGTCCCCGTGAAAAAAATATGTACATGCCTTTGTTAAAAAATGGCTAATGGTGTCGTATTGCATATCCAAGATATCTGGTTGGGTGAGAGGACACCTGGACCACTTATTTGATGCGAATGTTTTTTACGAATGAAACTTTTTTCCAAGTTCGTGTTAACGAGGTATATAAAAGATGTCATTCTTCTGTATAAGACTGTCTTCTGAATATGCCTCCGTATTTGCCCCCTTTTATTCTAATGTCTCATGATCTTATTTAACTTTCACTCTTGTAGTCATAAATTTTTCATTTATTGACCTCGTGTGTAACTTGATATGTACATTGCAAAACGAAAATAAATGTTGAGTCAATTAAAAAATGCACCTCTGCACTGAGATGTGAACGTGCTCGTTATGTTACTGGGATGGGGGATTCCCCGCTCATACTTCACCCTCTAGACGCAAAATAGTGAAACTTCACTCTCAAAAAGAATGAGTTTCATATAAATCAACTCCAAAAGAGTGAAAACCACTCAAAAACAAAGCCTAAGGAAACCACTCCAAAATCACAGAGGAGCCATAAAGCCCAAGGGCGAGATCTCCTGTCAATGGCTCCTTGGCAGATTGTAAAATTTCATTCTTTTGGAGTGGTTTTCACTTATTCCGGGGGTTTTACTTTTGTCAGAGAGGGGCTCACTCTTTTGGAGTGTTTTAAGAATAAGAGTGCATGAGTTCTTCAATCTTTTGCATTAAGAGAGCATGGTGCCAAACAAAAGAGAGTGAATGAAAAAGACATTTAGCTGTGCATCAGTAACAATATAATTACCTATGCGTCTGCCCGTCCGCAACAATCAGACATAACAAATCTGAGGGCTTAGCTCCGCTGGAAAAATTCCTGGATTCGCCTCTGATAATTGGCACAAACGTTTCTCGGTATGTTTTTTGATGTACGTTTTTATGGAAGGGGCGATTATACCATGGAGGTAGGAAAAGACCGTAGGGCCAGGGAGGGGTTCGCCGAGCGCTTAATTTTACCATGAGAGGGCGCTACAACTATCGGTGAGGTCGAGACCGCCGCTCCGCGCGCGCGATCGACAAACAAGCTGCACGGCCGGTCAGGCTGTACTGTGCGACGGCGCGGCGAGCCAGCTTCGTGCGGGCTGCACATGGGAATATGCCAGCTGCCAGTATAAGTGGAAAGGCCTGGAGGCCGGCGGGATGGTTATTGTCCGGCAGCTCAGTAAAGGTCAGAATATTGTTTGTTGTATGACTCAACAAGGGATTTCTTTTCTTCATAACAGCTGAACTCCAACTGTCAGAGTGCCTCCTAAATCTCGACGAGTTCGCTGTATATGGTCAGATTGGTTTGATTGGGCACTAGGCTCAGCAAACGCGAGGGCGAGAGTTTGGCTCGCTCGTCCATGTTGCCAGTGAGCTGGCCAGCTGTACCGAAGAGCGTGTGCAAGTTGTGGTGCCCGGAACCCCCTCCGAATTCTAGAAGACACGCCTCACTTTGCTTGGCTTGCGTGTGAGTAAGAACAGTGTACCCTCTTTGATAGTACTAAGAGCCAGTCACTAACCGTGTGCTAAGAGAATTGGATTGTAACGTCTTATTTGTTAAAATTTTATTTTGATGGAAGCAAAGATGGACATTTTCAGTTTCACGTGAAGGCCAACATGTAAATTTTATTATTCTTAGTCGGGGTCCCCATGCCTACTCGACAAGCACTGCTTCTAAGGGACCCCATCTACATTTTTCCCTTTATGTCTACATATCTACAGTTATGTAGGAAATTGAATGAATGTAAATTGTTGAGTTTTGAATTTTTTATGATGAAACTGAAAGTGGGAAACAAACTACAAAGGTATGGATTTGTGGTCATACTAGTTAACAGTTATAAAATATCTCCTGTCTTAGTATAGGTGTGTGTGGTTCTAATAAGTACTGGAGGGTACTCACCGTTTTTAATAGTATGCATTCTCAGCCAGAACAGCCTAAAAGCACTTTCCATATCACAAAGGCATGTCAAAGTGCTGAAAAAATCAGAGGTTGATAACTTGGATAAAACAATACATGTACATGTATCTTACAAAATGATTGTAGTCCAAACATCTGACATGCCTGCTGTGGACCCTGGTAAATAAACAAATTCCTATACTATATATGTACCGGATAATTGGTCATGTCTTTTTGTTTACATAAGTCAAATATGGCAATTAACCAATGCCAGGTCAGATCAATTGCTTGCTTACATGTACCAGTATGTTAAGTCTTGCCGCATAATCTATCACTACACTACATGCACTATGTACATATTCCACCTTCAGCCTGGTACGTGTACTTTTGTATTATTCATGGTAGCGGATTCAATCCTAACCTCTTTATCCTGAAAGTGAATGATTCTCAAGTCTTGAGGGCTGAATGGCAGAAACTATTCCAAAAATCTGGACATATACATGTATAGGTATGGTATCGGTATCTCAATATCAGGCTACATATACGCCAATTTCAATTGTCTTGATTTAAATCAAATTGATCTATGTACCGGTATGTAAAGTGCAGATTTAAATCAGCAGTTTCATTTCATTACTGAATAGGGTATGTTGAAATTTTGTCATTTTGTCAAATGATTGATATTTTATCCCCAGGTTTTGCATTTTGCTTCTGTGAGCCCGCCTTACAGTACACCCACATGTATAGTGTTGATAAGAATGTTGTGAACTCAGACAATATGGGCTGGGAGTAAGCCATGTGGTATGTGGTTGATTCAAATCAGCGTTTTGGATTAAGACCATAAATTAAACAATTCGTAATATAACATTTTCACCTCGGAGTTCAATGTGGTAAAATGCCACTGTGTATCTTTTTATCTTTTCAGGTATTTTATTGGAATATGGACAATTCACAATAGTGCACCTCTAAGAGTTTATAACGCATTGACCAATCACAACATGCAGATCTGTCCACCCTTTCCAAACGTGCATTGGGTCGACAGATTTCACACATAGTGATTGGCCAATGCATTGCAAACTTGGTGCACAATTGTGAAACGCCCATATTAGAAATGTATATATGTGAACATGTAGGTCATTATACAGTGAAACCAAAACCAGTGACAAAATGTTCTTAATATTGTGAGTTTAATCAAGCCTGAGTCACCACTCTTACGTGTAATGATCACCAAGAATTTCAGATTTTTCATTCACAAACCTATTATAATAAATGAGCTTAAGTAATTATTTGATTATTTATCTAGAAACTTGACAGTTCTAATTGAACAGGTACACATATTTTTGAAGTGTCACACCCCAAAGCATCTAAAGAAGAACACATATAAATAAAATTGACCACCCTGCTCAATGTTGTGTATGAGAGTCCCAAGATATACATGTAAGGCAGGGACTGATACCGTATCTGTCCAACAAGTGCTTACAAGTATATGTACATATGCACTCGTGGTCTGTGCAATCATGGAGGAAGGACACAGAAAGATGGACAACTCTGGCACTTCAAAGTGTTTGATGATCATCACTTCCCAGTCAGACAAATAATAGAAACCATCCCAAAAATATGCTATTGCAGCCTGCAGCTTACATGTAGCTGGACAAGTGGTGCCAGTAATATCCTAGCTATACTAGGTGGTGGTGTTTTGCTTGCAGAATATAACTTATCCAGGAAATATTGAGAAAGAAATCATGTTTGACCTTCATGTACATGTACATGTACTTTTGCTATTTGTAAATAAACTTTTTGATTTTGATACGGTGTTCCATTATCCTTGGACTATTTGCAGTTTTATTTTTGTCCCTCCAAAACGTCAGGTCTCCTGCGTTCACATACCCATGCCCAGCCTAAATTTCCCATGTGCCTATTATAATTCGCTGAAATACTTGATTATACGTGCTGCCCCTTGAACCTCCACAACGCACTGCTGGTCCAGCCACCATGTTTGTCCTTTTCTCAGTGCTTATCGTTTATGGACGTGTCTTTTATGGCATTTTCGGAGTTGCGAGTTCCGAACCTTTTGTATTTGTGAATTGACTTGATTCCTGTCACAAAATAAAGAGTGATTTCCTGTCTTTTGGTAAGAGTGCTTATTTTTTATATTTTCTTTGTTCTTATCTGCCCCTTTTTCTGTGCATCATGTACAGGTTTGGGTGTGATCTACTGTGATGCGATGTGTTGGGTATGGCCGTTGAACGGGGTTGGGAAGCTCTTTTTTATCAATGTGGTGCGTGCGTTCGAATAATAATGGCCCAACACCATACGGGTCTGGCCGCGGAGCGTGGCTTGGTGGGCTGCCCTGCTCCTTTGTGGTGTGGTTTTGTGTTATCTGATTAGCGGCCTTGACGAGGAGAGACCCAGTGGATTGAAAAGGCCGGGGTTGAGCGTGCTATGCCGCAACACTGCCCTGGACCTTTATCTACAAGATCGGGTTGAGCATGCTACATGTACATGTATGTTGTAACAATACTTAGATCGCTGATGACCACTACTGGAATTGATCGGGCTGAGGGAGCGGTACCGTAACAATGCCCCTGATCACTGATGACTTCTCCATTCACTTACCCACCGGGCCGAGCGTGCTGGACTGCTACACTACCCTTGGTCATCGGCGCCCACTCTACGCCTACAGATTGGGTGAGCGTGCTATGCCGCAACAATACCCTTGATCATGATTGTCAGGGAGTAATGAGCTGTTCCTTTCTCTATGCTGCAGGTTCCGGGCATCGCTACCTACTTCATTCCTGGATGGTCCTACCAACCGATGGCTCAGCGGGGCCCCTGGGGCAACGGTCCACCGTCCGCCCTAGGTCCTTCACGGGCTCCTGCTCACCGAGCGGCACCTACTCGGAGGTCAGGCCAGTCAACTCCCTCCAAGCGGGTAACGGGTCCCACAGCGGGCTCGCCATGCTCCACCACTTCTGCCACGGGCGAGTCAGCAATTCAGCATGGCACCCAGCCTTCCGTTGGTGTGGACAATGGTGCCCCTTCTGGACTGCTACCGGTATGCCACCGGGGCTTCAATTTGCCACATCCCATCCAAAGCTCTAGCTTGCTCATGGACTCCAGTCATGAGGCCACCGGGGACGCTCCGGGACAATCTGGGGTGCTCCTTGAAGGAAATGACCAACCACTTGGGGGATCCCCGCCCCATCCTTCGTCCAACCGTCCTGGCCTCCAGCTCCCCCGCACTGGTGAAGACTAAGAAGCGCAAGGCCAAGTCATCTTCCTCGGCCTCTTCTTCATCCAAGGCCAAGAAGAGACGCCACTCCGATCCGGGTCCACCGCCACGGATGGCGGCCGTGCCGACCCTCTTGGAGGCCTTCACCTCTCTTACCCGCAAGATAGACTCTAAGCCTCAGCCAGCAGTGACGGCGCCCGACCTGGGTGCCCTCCCGGCCGCCCCCCTCCCTCACATGGGGCCTTCTCGGAGACCGAGGCGACTTCTATTCTCCAACGAGAACCATCTCTTCAGCGAGACCCAGCGCCGGAGTTGGCCCCGGCTCATGGTGATTCGCTCCGCTTGGAACATGGCTCGGCTCTCCATTCTGCCTGTCTTCGGCCTCTCTCCTCCGAGGATGATGACATCGACTCTATGGCTGGTCTGACTCAGCCGGAGGGCCGCCTCTGCCTTCTTGAGTGCGACATGATCTACGTTCCCATCATCAGATCCCATGCCGACTGAACAGGAACACATGTCGTTCAAGTGTCGCCCTTCTCCTGAGCCCATCTTCCTGGAGATTCCCCTGGATTGTTCCTGTGTGGAGATGATGAATGCCTATGCGAAGGTTAAGCGCTGGCGTGCAGCTCCTCCCAGGGCCGTGTCTTACTACCGCTTTCCCCAAGAGGATGTCTCTCACTTCCTGTCAACCCCAGATATTCCTGACGCTGCCAGAGACAAGATCTCATCCGATTCAGGCAAACGCAACACCTTCAGGGTTAAGGACAAGGCCAACTTTGACGCACTTCTCCGTCACCTAGATATGGCATCCCGCTTCGGCCCCCGATGTTCAGCCTTCCTCCTCCTTCTATCGGAGTATATTACCCGAGCCTGTGAAGAACACTCTCCTGTCTCCCCAGACTTTGCAGCCGTGGCTCTGCGAGGGCTCGACGAGGGACTTAACTTGGTCTTTGAGCAGTTAACTCGTATCTCCCTTCTGGCTACTTCTAGCCGCAGAGCCAATGTGATGGACGCAATGAATGTCCCCTATAATTCCGTCAGGAACAAACTCCTGGACCTTCCGCTTCTTGGGAACGATCTCTTCGCCAGAAAGCTCACCGAGGTCCTGGAGTTGGAGGTGATGTGTATGGAGACTGCCAAGAAGATCTCACTTCGTGAACCTGCAGCTCCTCCGCCACTACCTCTTCCGCCAGATGTTCGCAACCACCTCCGGTGGTGGACTATGAACGAGCACCTGTCGACTGGTTGCCCCTGCATTCCCCCGAGACCGAATGCCACGGTGATGACTGACGCGTCGCTATTCGGATGGGGGGGCCTCCCTTCCTCCACTTCATGCATCCTGGGCTTCGGACTCTTCCTTCCGCAACAAACACGTCAACCTGCTGGTATTTCAGGCAGTGTTCAGTGCCCTTCACCATTTCCAGGAGCATTCAGTAGGCCTGTCAGTTCGAATTCAGAGTGACAACTCCACAGTGGTGGTGTACATCAACCATCAAGGCGACACTCGCTCCCATCAGCTCTGCGTCCTTTCATGGCAGATCTTTATGTGGGCGAGCGATCCCGACGGAGTGGACTCTTCATCCGGGCTTGGTCAGTCAGATCTTTGTGGAGATCAAGTGTCTCCATGTCGACCTTTTTGCATCGACCTTTTCGCATCAGCTGACAATACTCATCTTCTGACGCTATGTTGCAGGTTTCCTCACCCTCAAGCCTGGACGACGGACACTCAACAGGTCGACTGGTCTGGCCTTCTGGCGTACACCTTTCACCCAATCTCCTACATCTCGTAGGTCATATCCAAGATAGAGCAAGAGCCATTTGGGATCCTCTTCATTGCCCCGTTCTGGCCTCGCCAATCGTGGTTTGCGAGACTGACAAGGCTCCTTGTTCGAGGACCGTTGATCCTTCTGCCCAGGGAGGACATTTTTTGTCAACCCTCCATCCTGCACTGGGCGGTCTTCACTAGACGTGTTGGATATATTGTCCAACCGTCGTTCAGAGTGTCAGGCCTTTCTGCGGATGCTGTGTCCATGGGGGCCCAGAGTCAATAACCCACCACACGCAAGATTTACAACAGTTGACTAGAGCATTTTACTAGATGGTGTTTCTCCAACGGAAGCTCCTGTGAGTTCTGTCGCAGACTTTTTCATGTATCTGTTTCAATCCGGCCTCCAGATTGCCACCATCCGCAACTACTGGTTGGCCTTGGCGGCCGTTCATTCCTGGTTCAGCAATGGATCAACAGTTACTGATAACGCTGCCATTCACCATCTTCTTCGGGGAATGTTTGTCGAGCATCCTCATGTCAAACGTTTCATTCTATCCTGGGACCTTGGGAGTGTTTTATGCATTCCTGCCAGTCTCCTCTTTGAGCGACTTTCTGATGCATCTGATCTCCATCTCAGCATCAAGCTGCCATTTCTCCTGGTGGTAGTTACTTCCAGACGCAGCAGCGAGCTGCATGCTCTGTCAATTGCTGAAGGTCACATCCGCTGGAAACCGCACAGGGTAGCCCTTATCCCAGCCATTGAGTTTTTGACAAAAATCCAGACACCTACCTTCTGACCTCCTGACATATTTGCCCCGGACATAGCCTCGCTTTCGGGAGGTACACATGTAACTCTGACAAAAAATGGTGTCTGGTTTGCACTCTCAAGTGGTACCTTGCCAGGACCAAGTGTTGCCGAGAGCCTGGTTCCAGCCTCTTCATCACGGCGACAAAGCCCTTTCATCCAGCAGCAAAGGACACTATTGCCCGATGGACAGTCTCGGCCATCATCTTTGCAAACCAGGACTGATCGACACGACATGACGAGACGACCCAATTTCACGTCAGAGCCCATTATGTTTGGGCCGCTTCCACGTCCTGGTCATGCTTCAGAGGAGTTTCCCTGGCGGATATCTGCCAGGCGGCTTGTTGGAGATCCCCCTCCACCTTCACCGAGTGCTATTTGAGGGATGTCCTGCGGAGCGAGACGGCTCATGGCACAGTGACTTTGCGCTTGGCGGTCGGGACAGCATCCAGCACTCTCCCAGACCGAACAATGAGTTCTTCATCATAGACACGTCTTTCTTTTTGTGAGTGTTTGCTTGCGCGACGCCTGTCTATATTCTTTGGTAACTACACTCCTGTCACCGACCCACCTCCAGGGTACGGTGCCACTCTGCATATGTAGGCTGGGTAGGGGTATGTGAACGCAGGAGACTCCTCCCCGCATTAGTGTGGGTCAGGTCTCCTAGTGATACTTACCCCTGCCCAGCCACTCCTGCCCGTCCTTCCCCACTCTGGCTCCGTTTTTTTTTCTCCGCTTCGAAAAGGACGAACATGTTGGGTGGACGGCAGTGCATTGTCGAGGGTCAAGGGACAGCATGCATTTTACGGCATGTTCTTCATAAAATGGACCAAAATGCAACTCCGGATGTCATTTTTCAAAACTTCTAAAAAAGAGTGACTTTGATCATGTATTAAAGATACAAATTAGCACCTTCAGATTTATAAAAATGATTATATTGGGATAATTAGGCATAATATGTACTTATGGTGGACATTTGGTTGGCTACCAGTGCAAAGCAAATGGAGTTGAATTCATTTAAAGTTTTACGTCAAAGTGTTTACACCAGAGGACTTGATTTCAAAAGTTCTCTCAACAAGAAGGGAGAATTCAGTATATTTTTTGACTGATGTATTTTAAAGCACCTAAGAAATAACTTTTAAAAAATATAAGCCATGGGAAAAAAAGAGCGAAAAAATTGACAGAAAATGATGAGAAAAGTTTGGCTCTCTTCATTCTCTTACCATTTATAATCACCCTCTCTATACCAACATATTTTCCAGGTCTTATATCTTTCGACCACCAAAAATTATCTTTAAGTTTGGCTGCCTGAAAAATTTATAATGAGTACAATATGTTCGTTGCGAACGTCATATTTGACAGAATTTTGATGACGTTCAAGAATTTTGACAGAAACTGCATGACGTTCGAGAATGCCGAAAATGCTGTCACATGTAGTGCACGAAAATTCCATTTGTGATTTTCCTTTTGCAGGTAATTTGGAAGATAGCTCCGCTGAAAATAAATTTAAATTAACAACTCTAAGCATTAGATTTTCATCATGAATCGTATTTTATGTCATTTTTTTGCCTACGTCATTCAGAATGATGGATTTTCTTTTGAGAAAAATTGTTCCAAAGAGAAAAATCGCAGAGCGTTGCCATTCCGTGGAAGGGCTCATGAATATCAAATAAAAAAGAGGGCGCACTATTTAGGTTGATGTCAAAGGTGAAACAGGCCACGATGCAGCGAAATGTTTCTGTAACATCAGTGCGAGAGGTTGATAGAAGCCGCAAAGTCGCCATGATCAGTATTTTGGACTGCAGTTTTCGGGAACATACTTGAAGAAAATGTGATCGGTCCAGTCGTAAGAGGATGATGGTTTGGCGGTGCTTTTTTGCACTTTTTTAAAAGCTTGTGTTGTACATCGATATATGGATTTTACTCGCTTTTTTTGCAGTCGATTGTTTTTTACACTAATGACAGAATCGAATGACATTTGCGACTGCCGACCTCGAGACCCGATTAATTGTAAGAGGTACTTTTTAATTCTGAGATTATGGTTTTAATATGTGTAAATATTATCACCTTTCACCACATTTAAATCTGTGTAAAATAACCTCTGGGATTATCACTCCTCAGTAAATTCTATTGGCATAGATTTTAACAAGGGAATTCATGTCTGTCAAAAATGCTGACGTTGAAGACTTTAATTAACTCCAATTAAGTTGAAAGGTTGACACGGTCATCATTGTTCCAGATATCAGCTATGACTTCCCTCATTTAATACATCAAATATTAGAAATTAATTCACTGCTGTTCACTTCAGGAAAAATTGAATTCCCAAAGTTGAACATTATCTAATGGTCCATATTTTGAGGAATCTGCCATAATCAAATCTTTCAGCGAATTGTAATAGGCACATGGGAAATTTGCATATGTAGGGTGGGCAGGGGTAAGTATCACTAGGAGACCCGACCCACTTAATACAGTTTTTCGGTACTCGTCTCCGAAGAACATAATTTGGGTCCGGGGGGAGTGAGAACGGGCATTCTAAGTTTGGTCCATGCCAATCTGGATCAGCTGGTATGCGGATCAGACCAATAACAGGCTGGGCTTCCTCGCGTGCTTTCCCAGTTTACGCGGGAAGGCCGTCACTTTCTTGGTTTTCCCCACCATACATGTTTGCATCAAAATTTCATCTTGGTTCACATCGTAATTTTGTCAAAAATCCTGCCTATCAACCTAACTTCTCAAATCCTCGATGGCAAAGAACGGACGAGGTCGGAAGAGACAGGCTCCCGAGAGCGCCGAAGCAGCAGCAAAGAAGGGAAATTCAGCCAACGCTTCACGCCCTCCAAGTCAGACTCGGTCACAGGCCAGAGCTATGCAGGCATTGCTCGCCCCGCCATCATTGGCTGCACGCCCGCCAGACGTACATGTTCACAGCGGCCCCGATGACCCCGTGGTGACAAGTCAGCTGAACCAGATGATCGTAACAGCGCCCTTTCGTGGCCAGGGTTCGCAGAGTGCGAGCACTGCAACATGTACACCATGCCGTCCTCAGCCGATCTCGTCACCCTTTCCGGCCCCGAGTGTAGCGTCTTCGTCGGCCCCTCTGAGCTCCGTTCAGCCTATTCCAGTGCTGGTATCTCAGGGGCCCCTTCCTCAACATTTACTTGGCGCTCCGCTGCCAGAATTAAGCCAACTTGGTCCCTCAGGAACTTGCCAGTCTTGCCAATGCCAGTCGCAAACGAGCGGTCTAGAGTGCCAGCCAGCCGTTCCAGCATCGTGAGCACCAATCGTTCGGTCGATTAGTCATCCATCAACTCATCCCAGCGGGCGCAGTCTTGATGCTCTTCCCCTTCAGCAGGTCATTTCTGGAGCCCCAGCTACGGTGACATCCCAACCCACAGGTGTACCATCTCTTCTACCATGACCAGGTGGAGCATGTGGGGCTGGATCCCCTCCAAGTTCAGTGGTGCCTGGCTCGAGTCACCGCCCTCTTGGTGAGTATGGCATTCCTATTCAGGGGCCTCCTTTTGCGTGGCACAACACCTCTACACAAGGGGTGGACGACGGTCCCTTAGTTTCAGTTTGTGATCCCTTGGGGGCTACAATTCTAGGTAGTACTAGAGAGAGGATCATAAAAAGTGAATTCATTGAATTAGATCTGCTTCTGGAGTGCCACTTTCACAGCTCCCCCAATTCAAACCTCACACTTAGTTTTGACAACTCTGGGCAGTTACTATTGAAAGACACCAAGAAAAAGCCCCGAATTACATCTATTTTGGGCTGTATGGATGCTTTTCTTGTCTTTTCCTTGATGTTTATCGGTACGTACCCCAAGCGGGCCCAAGAACTCCAAAGGACGTGCATGTGATTAGGATGGCCGGTTTTCGGGTAAGGGCTGGTTAGAATACGATAGCTATTGCAGGTTGCGCCAACAATTCCACCCTAATACATGTAGATCCTGGGCTATTATTGACGGCGAACTGTGGGCCCTGTTTGTGACCGCCCCCGCTGGCCCCAGCTTCAGCCTTGGGACCCAAAAAGGGGTCAATTCTAACTTTCCCAAGCAGCGCCCTTTCAACTCCTTTCGTGGCAGGGCTTCATCCCGTGGATCCGGGTTTTGTTTCGCATTAAACCGCACAGGTTGTACCAATTCCCAATGCAAGTACGCCCACATGTGTTCCTCCTGCCAATCCCTCAAACAGGGGGGCCCTCATGCACAGCACAAAACAGCAAATCTAGCGTCTCCCGCCGCTAAGGCGCTACTTCCCACTCCTAGTCCTTGTTACCCAAACATTTCAACAACTTGCATTAATAAAACCCACTGTTTATGCTGCCTAGCATATACTCCAGTACAGTTATCTGCTTTATTACCATTTCTTGACCTGTACCCCAATAAAGAGGCTGCGACGTGCCTACGTAATGGGTTTTCCGCTGGGTTCAAACTGGGGTTCCAAGGAGCAAGGACTAGTTTTGATTCTCCCAATGCTCAATCTGTCAACAAAAACACTTCTGCTGCCCTAGATAAATTATCCGATGAGATTGCTCATGGTCGCATGGCAGGTCCCTTCACAGATAGGTCATTGCCAAATCTCAGAATTTCCCGAATAGGGCTTGTCCCGAAACCGGAACCAGGACACTATCGTCTTATACGTAATTTGTCTTATCCAGAATCTGGGTCATTAATGAAGGGATCGACACACAGCTTTGCATGGTGCATTACACAAGTTTTGATCATGCGGTCGACTTGGTAGTTGGGGCAGGAAAAGGTGCATTTTTGGCTAAAGCAGATGTAAAATCAGCATTCCGTCTGCTCCCCGTTCACCCTGACGATTTTTGTCTCTCGGGCATCAAATTGCTCGATCATTTTTACGTTGACAAAGCTCTACCAATGGGGCCTTCCTGTGCCCCTGCCTTGTTTGAAACATTTTCTACCTTTCTTGAATGGGTGGTTAGGAAAGAGTCAGGTACAGATCGCATCTGTCATTATGTGGATGATTTCTTGTTCATATGGAGTTCAAACTCATGAGGGGGTATCTCCTGCCTGGAAATCTTAAACTGTTTCAGGAAAGTTTGCAAGGAGTTTGGAATTCCGTTGGCAGAAGACAAAACAATCGGCCCGTCCACTACACTGACGTTCTTTGGACTTGAGATAAATTCAGTAACCCAAATGGTTTCGGTTCCAGAAGCAAAACTCCAAAACAGAGGTTCAGTCTATAGCTCAGTCAAAGAAAGTTACCTTCAGTCCCTCATTGGTTCCTTGTTATTTCTGAGCCGTGCTGTTCCCCCTGGGCGGGCATTCCTCAGACGCCTCATTGACCTACTCTCAGGTGTTAAGAAGCCCTGGCACTTCATTCAATTGTCACGTGGTGCCAAAGCCGACCTGAATATGTGGCTGGTATTTCTGCGTAGATTCAATGGAAGGGCCATCATTCCAGATCGGTTTTGGTTGGAAGACACCGACCTGCAGCTATTCACGGATGCAAGCGATGGCATCGGCTCAATGGAAATTGGTTCTGTGACACTTGGCCCCAGTCGGTTTTGGCTGATTCTCGGTCAATTAGATGGCTGGAATTTTTTCCAGTAGTTGTTGCACTACCTCTGTGGGGCAGGCGTCTGACAGGTAAGCGGATTATCATTCGCTCTGACAACAAGGCTGTAGTTGCTATTGTTAATAAACAGTCTTCCAAGTGCCCCAAGATTATGCATTTGGTCAGATTCTTTGTCCTGCGGTGCCTCTCGGATGTCTCTTTCAAGGCCACTCACATTCCAGGTGTTAAAAACCAAATTGCTGACGCCTTGTCACGTTCCCAGATGACCCGGTTTCGGGAGCTGGCTCCATATGCGGCCATTCAGGGTACGGAAATCCCAGCCTTCCTTTGTAAAATTTAATGGCCGAGGCAGAGCGACTCCTCGGAGCTTCCATGGCCAGCAGCACGTGGGTGAGCTACAATAGAGGGGTTTCACTGTTTCAAGAATCTCGCCTTCAAACTGGCTTACAGACTTGCTGGCCGGCTCCATATGGCCAGGTTGTGGCATTCATAGCTCATTTGTCCCTGCAGGGCCTGGCCTCCTCCACAATTAGCTCCTGCACCTCTGCTATTTTGTTTGTTCACAAAATACACAACTGGCCCGATCCAACTAATAACTTCTTGGTTCTAAAAATTCGGGAGGGTTGCCGACGGCAGCCTCATCAGTCAGACAGCCGTCGTCCCATCACAGCTGGCCTCTTGCAGAAGATCTGCACCATATTAGGCCACATCACTTCATCGGATTTCGAATGTTCCTTGTTTTGTTCTGCTTTCCTCCTAGCGTTCTATGGGTTTTTACGGGTAGGTGAGTTTACTGTAGGCAGTAAACATGCCGACAGCTCTCGCACTCTGGGGCTCAATGATGTCTGGTTTGAGGACTCCGATCCATTAGTCATGACTGTAAGACTCCGTTTTTCTAAAACTGATCAGCGGGGAGAGACTGCAACTCTCCGTTTTCATTAGCAGGCTATTTGCACAAGCGGCCCACTTTAGGGGGCCCTCTATTCATCCACTTCGATGGATCCCCCGTAACTGCCTTTCAGTTCCGTCACAAGCTCAAAAAGTCATTGGAAGCAGCAGGAGTTCCCTCAGCAGGCTTCAGCGGTCACAGCTTCCGCATAGGAGCCGCCAAATCCGTGGCCCTTAATGGTATTTCAGTCTCAGAGATTCAGACTCTGGGTCGTTGGAAGTCCTCAGCGGTAAATCTCTACACCCATCCCCATAGGGTCTAGCTAGGAAAATATTTCATTCCTGTATTGCTAAGTGCAATTCATCGGGTAATTGACTTTAACACTGGGTTTTGGAAAGGCCTTTGCTCTCGTTCCCTTATTTTATTCATCCACAGGCACTACACGCACATGGGTAATTTGAGACAGCATTGTCTTCAGAGCCAGTCGGTCCGACCTTCGATGTTCAGCTACACAGTGCCTCCAGTGGTTTGGCATGAGGGGAGCAAAACTGATAGAGCTAGTTCCCATGCTCAACCGTCTTTTGAAATCAAGGCCAGCGCCTAAAACCCTTGTCATTCATTTGGGTACGAACGACTTGTTCTCAACCCCGGTCAGGGAGCTACGTCGTAAGATTAAAATGTACCTCTGTACTGTTCGGGAAACATTCCCGACCACTCGTATTGTTTGGTCAGATATCTTATATCGATTGTTTTATCATGGGGAGGCAAAACATGGGGTTGGCAAGACCAATGTTCGTGCTTTAAACAAGTTTGCTCACATGGTTTGCCACCAAAGCTGCTATGCCAGTACAATCATTCATGTACACAACATACATTTAAATGCATCAGATCCATCCCTATTCTGGCGCGATGGCCTACACCTCTCCAATGTTGGCAATATAAAGTTTTGCGAGAATTTGCA
Organism: Acanthaster planci; assembly: GCF_001949145.1. The sequence continues at coordinate 136,118 of NW_019091574.1, read as the reverse complement.
CAACGCGCTGGCCTTCTTTTCACTCTATCCAGATGCACCTTGTTACCCACCTTAATGTTTAGAGGTTTCACACACCCCTGGGAGTCGGTGCCGATTTGGCTATTTAGTCTGGTTAATTTTGTTTTGTTTTTTGGGGGGGTTGGCAAGTTTTCTTAATGTCAACTTGTTTGGTGGTATGTCTATTCAATTTGAGTAGGAAATGCTCCTTGTCCAGCCTGGGGTCATCTTCCCGGGGCTAGCCTCCCTGTACCTTGGGGAGGTGGTTGTGGGAAGGGACCCTCCCGTTGGGAGGTGGATTCTGCCAGATTGCTACAGGTTAGCAATTTTTCCAAATGGGGCCTCTTGTTTAGTTTTCGTTGAAGCACAGGGCTGTTCCAGGCGACAGAGCATTCTTTATTTTGACCAAAGTGTTGCTTTCTTGTTTCAAGTACAACCAGAAAACCGGTAAATCTGATCATCAATTAAAGCCCAGCTGGCAGTTTACTTGTCGTTCGAACTTCATCTGATCTCTTACAGATTTTAATACTTTAAATCATGTACTTGTTCAGTGTTCTTGCTTGTTGAAAAAGTTTGGGAAAAAAGTCAAGAAAATAAATTCGGTGGTGGACAACCAAAGAAACGGCAGAAAATTGTCTCTGTATTCTCATTTCCTCTGGAGCCAATGTGGGGGAAGATTTTCAAAGAGCTGGTATGAGTTTAGCTAAGACTGGAGAGCTAAGTTTATCATGAACAAAATACGCTTTTTCATCACTAGGAGTCATCATGAGATCTCAGCAAATAGTTTGTATAAAAAGTGTCTGTTAAAAAGTGGATCAAGGTACTTTATAACCAAGCCTCCTCTTCAGTTCTGGTTAATGGATTCCTTTCTCAGTCGTTTCAGATTGGGAGAGGTTGTAGGCAGGGGGACGGCTTAAGCCCTTATCTGTTCCTTTTGTGTGCAGAAATTTTTTCAATGATGGTATGCATTGATAAAGATCTTCAAGGCATTGCGGTTGAGGGAATGGAATTTCGATTATCCCAGTATGCTGACGACACAGTTTTGTCTTGAATGGCTCAGCGAAGTCAATGCAGGCTGCTTTCAGAATTCATGACCAATATGTCTGGTTTAAAGGTTAACGTTGAGAAGACTAATGCCATTTGGATTGGTTCATCAAAAGATAGTGGGGAGAAGCTTTGTGAAGAGATCAATGTGAACTGGGTCACAGCTAAGCAACCTTTAAGAATTCTTGGTGTTGACTTCTCCACTGATCTTAACTCTATGATTTCGCTGTATTACAATAGGATTATCCCGACCTTATATGGCCAAATTTTTAATTGGTCAAAGAGACATTTAACAGTGTTGGGCAGAATTGTTTTAGTTAAATCATTACTTATGTCAAAACTTATCTACCCAGTGTTAATCCTTCATGATCCTCCCTGTGATATGATTGAGGAGTTAAATGGTCTGGTTTTTAATTTTATTTATGCATATTTTATTTAAAGTGAGTGTAGCTACTGGTACATGTCAACTTACATGTACTTACAAAACTTGCCCCATCCATGGATTTCCACAGTTTTTCTTTTTTAAGGCATCTCTGCTAACAGTTGTTATTTAAATGAGATAGAAACACCTGCTTGTTTTTTATAGTGAGAGTTTCAGTATTGTTTTTCAGATTGGTTAAATTTGAAAATTTACATTACAAAATGTCAAAATGATTGCTGATTAAACTTGGCCCAAGGCTGCTGAATGATCCAATTGTAAACAGTGGTACAAGCAGTCCTACCCCTGTCTTATTCATCATATTTAACTTGTTTGACACCATTGCCATATGTGCAACAGGTTGGAGAAAAACTCTTTTAAAATCTGAACTGATACCAGGAAGTTGGTGTGTTAGACCTCACTTTTTTCATTGATATGTTTGGGAATTTCATCAAAAATAAATAAAGCTGAACCGACTTTGGTACACAATAAAATGCAGGTACAGTACCAGAATCACAAATACTGCTCAGTATCTTAGAAAGTGAAATCAGGTCAAACTCATGTAATAGATTTGGTGTAAATTATGTCCTTCAAATGATTTGGTGTGAATCATGTTCTACACACGTGATACTCACAAATGCATTTTCACCGAATAATCATGTGATTCAGTCACATAAAAATGAAGGTAATTTAATCATTATAATCATTTGTTTGGAGCAATAACAGGCATGCACTTTATTGGCCTATTCTTTTATCACGTTTTGCATGCGTCAAAAATGTGATTGACTAGTTTTTTTACCATGTTTTCAAAGATCCAACAGGCACATTATTGGCCTGTTCTTTTGCACTCCTCATTTACTTTTTCACTGTTTAGCATTGTAAATGGTGAAAATGGTGTTCTTTTGCATGAGGTGGGAGCCAGTGCAGTATAGCTGTAGCTGTAATTCATTGAGCTTTGTGCACGTTTCACCATTGCAACAGCGAAATGCGCAACAAGCAACAAATTGAAAGGCAGCCATCTTTGGAACCCTCTTAATCAATAGACTTAATTTTAGATCGACACAGATAGAGCCATCACTTTATCCAGCCCAATTATTCAAAATGTCCACCAATTTGTTACTTCAATTAATTCAAACTCCTGATTCGATTCTTATTCCTGGTGCACCTCACAATAATAAATCTGGTAGGGAAAGCTGCAGTATTTCTGTCATTCAATAGAAAATATTAAACTTCCTTAACTTACGGTTGCTGGTCGATGTTGTTGACTTGTCTCCCTCCAGCGTGCGAAATAAAGATACAAAAATAAAGTCACAATCTGCTCCAAACACAATCTTATAAAATAGCTGTAATTCTTCCAAGCCAGATGGACTCAGAAGATCACTCTTTGGGCCTATAGCTTGCCCACAGATCAAACAAAATCGCTGCAGCAGAGCAGGTTAACGGCACAACCACTCACTCAGATATATGGGAGACGACTGCCCTGACTCTATGTTCAAACCGAACAACCTTCCACTAATTTACACCTCATTGGCTCATGCTCTTCAAACTTCACTGTACCACCATTCTCATTCAAACCAAAACTCATGCATATACAATCATGTTCCTCAACAGAGTAGGGGTTACAGAGACTATCCATTGTAAGTGTGTGTGAATGTGGGTATTGGGAAGATGCTCCCAAAAGTATGCATGTACAAGGTGTCTTTATTGTTTTACCTGTTCACTACGGCTCTGGCCCAAAAGACGGAACTAAACAGAATTATTCACAGATACTCAGGGTGGTTTATTGTAACACTACTCATGGTCTTCTGTTTGTGTGAGACATCAGCATTAGTCAGTCGTAACGGATCTATCACCGGGTAAGAGCTACCCACGAATTAGTCTGGTTCCTTGAACAAGTTGCCCTTCCGACTTATGGACTTGTGGCCAGGAATCAGTCTACGACTGTGAACAGTCAGGCGGTGCGGAAATAGAGGGGTCCTGTTCGGAAAATGTTGAGAAAAAAAAAGGGCAAAAAAATTGAAGCCCATCTTCAAACTCGACACGCGCACTGACCAGAGACTGACCATTTTTGGGGGGGGGGGCTTATGGAGTGAAATTAAGGCTTTATGTCATGCTGAGTGTGGATTAAGTTTTAAGGTACATGTACCTGTAGGGGTACAAAGGTTTTTGGTCATTTCAGACCAAGGAAACCAGAGATATATGTACATGTACATCAGCCTGATGATGAGTCAAATGGCTTGGAACAGATTTTCATTTTAGTACAAATTGACTCTTACAGGCCAAAGAAGAGAGGAACTCTTTAATAATGGAATGAAATTTGTTTTCCTAAAAAAAACTAAGATGGTAGGGTCTTGAACAGTTTTTTCTTTTTTGTTATAGCACAGAAAATGGATGCTACCATTCCCAATGGGAGAATATCTCCAGTACCGATACCTGGCCACAATCCTGTAACCTTAATGATGTCTCATGAACAAGAAATGAAAAACAAGGTTTGTATTTTTATACATTACATGTAGCTATGTTTGCATCCAAGTTTAGAACCAAAAAAGTTGTTTTCAAAGAGTGATCTAGATACATGGATAATGGTTGTTCAACCTTTTTCCAAGTTTATGAATTGAAAGTCCACAGGATGTAGACCTGTCCCATCCTGTTGTAGTGTACATTTTGTATGCTCCCGAAAAGGATGGGGAAAAACGGATAGCCCTAAATAAAAACTGTGGACAATACAATCTTCAAACACTGTGCTTTTTGTTGATCATCAGCTGGCTAATCTCAAGCCACACTATTCAGGGCTAATTTGGTACCTGTACGTATATGTATGTGCAGAGATACAGCAAATCAATGTAAATTTACAAGCACATCTACAAGTACTAGTACATGTATGTATTTGCATTTGTTCAGCTACTTTGAAACTGAGCTGTATAGAATAGATTATTAGATGAGATGTCAACACTGCGGTGGTACAACACGCGTGCAAATGTTAATGTGGAGTTGTGTTTGCGCTGGACTATTTTTTCCAACAGTTTCACCAAGCCATTGGTAAAATGAAGAAACCCACTGTCTGCACTGGACTTTTGACGCAGGAAAACTTTACAAGACCATAGGAGAAGTTGTCAGTGTAATGAGTTATGAGGGCACTTTGTGTGACTCCTTTCTGCATAACATTTCTGTCCTCGTTATCATCTGGCAATGGCGCACTCTCAACACCAGTTAATCTTCGAACTGTATCAGTAACAATTTCTGCTATGATTAGGATCAACAGAGGAACAGATGCACTGGAAATATTCACCTCATGCCACACTGCAACGAAATGTGCAACATGCATGCTGTTGTGCTTGGGCCAGATTGCCCATGCTTTTACCACCTCATGCTGTATATACTGGACTTACATGTACATGTACAGTGTACATTTAGCTTGCGAATTTGTGATAGTTGTTACTACTCTAAGGGGCATATCCAATGTTGGGGGCGGGGGAGGGGTACAAGAGGGACAACATCTATTGAGTGGGGGCCACAAAATTGGAGTTTCTTTGTGTAAGGGTTTATGGCATTTTTCAGGGGCTGGTGGCTATGGGCAAGGCTGAATTTTGGGGCATTTTTCAATTTTCATGCTCTTGAAAGGAAAGGAGTTGAAATAGTCCACCCGCCCCCCAAAAAATCACCTTGCTCTCATTATTTATCAAAAACTAAAATGACTTTGCCCCTGGGGGGGAGGGGTATGGCCTTTGTTGGCTCCCGCCCGTGACTAACAGAAAGTTCTGGGAGTTGAGCATTTTGTTGTTTTGGATTTGCCACCTGTCAAGTTAATGATGCATATTACTAGTTCATTTAGCTGTACTGGTAAAAAAAAAAAACTAGAAGCAGTAGTTGTTACAGCAACAACCACAGAGCTTTTTCGGATTTCGAGTTGTTGAACAGATAATTGTGTCAGTGATGATCTGTGACAATTTTGTTCTTGGACCCTCTGCAGCAGCTGGAGTAAGAGTTTACACCTAAATATACAGTCGGTCACATCGACAAAAGTGCCAAAGACCGGCCGTTGAAAAACAAGTACAAAACCTGTGGGGAAAGTAAAATATTACAAAATGAATTTTGAAAATCACAAGGTGATGTCATCGTGACATTTTCATTTGGAATAATTCTTTTTATCAGGGTCTTTGTTGGGTGCAACTTTGATGACGATCAAACGTCGCAAAGTTATACCAACATGGTGGCTTGAAAACATGTGCAGTGTCAATAGATGATTAACACACATGTATGCTCCTTTAAGTTTATGTCACATGATTTGCGTCTAAACCGAAAAGGTTTCATGAAATATTACTTGATATTTTGACTCTTGAGTATGTTCCAAATCGAAAAGCACTGCGTAAAACATACAATTTCCCTTTCATTCTTGAGCGGAGGTTGAGGATTACTCGCTCATCACGATTGGTAATAGTGTGTTGTAGAAAAACGTGTGAAAAACCTACGGGAAAGGACTGCAACTTTATTCTCGGGTCACGTAACCCCAAATATTGATAGGCAGCCCCTCGGGTTGATGAACTACATACGCTTTCAATACAAAGTCGCTCAGATGAATGAGTGCGACAGTCTTTGACTTCAGAAAACTTGCACAAAACCTATGGAGACAAACTGCACCTTTAAAGTCATGTCATGTGATTTGCCCTTATATCAAGAAAAAATTATGAAAAATTATTTGATATTTGGACTCTTTGGTATATTTTTAATTAAAAGAAAGGGAAAATTTAGTTTAATTTTTCGTTTGTTCTGGTAGTAATTTTCAGTCGAAGTTGAGGACTACTCACTCATTAGGCTCGATAATAGTGTGCAGTAGAAAACATGTACAAAGTCTATGGGGAAAATTAAACATTCAAAAATCAATAAAAAATAGTTGATGACGTCATCACAACTTCATAATCTTGGTATCATTATTGTACAGGTATAACATTTTTTGTTTGCTGTAATTTGATGACTATTAAAGATCACTAAGTTACGAAAACGGTGGCTTGAAAACGTGTATAAAGTCAAAGGGCTGTAAACGTGTGCAGAAAAGCTGCTCCTTTAAGATTTGCATCTAAACTGAAGAAAAATTATGAAATATTATTTGATATTCTAAATCTTGGGTATATTTGGAATCAAATGAAAGGGAAAATTTAGCCGGACTTCTCTTTCGTTCTGGTAGCAATTTTCAGTCGAAGATGAAGACTACTCACTCATTAAGCTCGATAATAGTGTGTAGTGCAAAAACGTGTACAATCCCTATGGAGAAAAACTGCACCTTTAATCTCATGTCACATGACCACTCATGATGTCGTGATGATGCAGGTGTTCTGGGACCCTCTTTACGTAGTGGAGTAGGAGTGTGCACTAACATGAAATCAGTTAGATTGACCAGCGTCCCGAAGTGTGGCTGCTGAAAAACGTATACCAAAACTATGGGGAAAAATAAAATATTCAAAAATCGATACGAAATAATGTGATAATGTCATCATGACGTCATCCATTTGATATAAATCTTGCATAAGGGTCTTTGTTGGCAATCACTTTGTCAACGATCAAACATCGCGAAGTTACCAAAACTGTGGCTCAACTACGTGTTCAAAGTCAATGGGCTATAAACTCATGTGCAGAAACACTGCTCCTTTCATTTCATGTTACGTGATTTGGGCTTGAACTGAACAATTTTTATGAAATATTATTTCATATTTGGACCCTTAGACATATTTCAAATTAAATATCGGAGCGTAAAGTACCAGATTTCCTTTTCTTCTTATAGCAATCTTGAGCCAAAGTAAAGACTACTCGTTCACTAGTGTCAAGTAGAAAAATGTGTACAAAACCTATGGAGAAAAGTAAAATATTCAAAAATTAATATAAAATAAGGTGATGACGCCATCATGACGTCATTCGTTTTCAATAAATCTTGCCTCAGGGTTTTTGTTGCCTGTAACTTTGATGATGATAAAACCTCTGAAAATTACACAAATGGTAGCTTGAAAATGTGTACAAAGTCACTGTGCTGAAATAAATATTGAAAAATCAATACTAAATCACATGACGACATTATCATGATGTCATTTCTTCAGAATAATCCTTGTATAAGGGTCTTTGTTGACTTTCACTTTGATGGCGATGAAATGTCGCACAGGTTTCAAAATAGTGGCTTGAATATGTGTACAAAGTCATTGGGAAAAATTAAATACTCAAAATTCAATAATACATGTAAATCAAAGGACGATGTCGTCACGACTTCATCAGTTTGGTATCATGTTGCTATCACAGTTACTCCTTGGTGTAACTTTAATGATGATTGACTATTGCTTAGTGACCCTAATAGTGCCTTGAAAACTGTATACATAGTGCTTGGGAAAAATATTAAATATTCAAAAATGAATAAGAAATCGGTTGATGCCTTCATTGTGACGTCAACATTTTGTTTTCAAGTTGGCATTGGTGTCAATCCTTGATGTAACTTTCATGACCTTTGAACTACATTAAATGACCAAAAATGGTGATTGTTGGAAAACCGTGTGCAAAGTCTATGGGAAAAAAATTAATTATTCAAAAATCAATAATAAGTAATTGATGATGTCATCATTCTGAATTTCTTCTAGGACCATCCTTGGACGATCATCCAACTATCCTCCAAGTTTGAAATCATTCTGATTTTTCTAACTGCCAAAGTGTACTAGTGGAAGAAGTTGTCTGAAAAAGGAGGAAAAAGAAACTAGGCACATCTTTGAACTAAGGTCCTTCAATGATGTAAGTTTCGATGAAGTTCCAAAGGTGCAAAAGGACCAAAGTCGATGGTGGAAGAAACATGCACAAAACAAATGGGCTTTTGGTCAGAAGAGGAAGAAGAAGGAAGAAAATAAAAAACAGAACAAAAATTGGGATAAGCCAACCCCCCCAAAAAACACAACGATTACAATAGCTGTTTTGGCAACTTGCCGAAACAGCTTTAAAAAAAATGATAGGGAAAACAATACCAGTTTCGGCAAACTAGAGCTTTGACTGTTGTTAAAATAACGGCAGGCTCTCAATTTTGAAAAAAGAAATTCAAGAAATTAAACTATGAAAGTATCAGAAACAAATACCGTAAGTAATGATGTTTTATTCAATACGATGCGATATGTATTGAAATAAGGCTTTGAATAAATGTGATTTTTAATGTGATGAGAGCTGTTTACTGATAATGTTTGAAAGAAATCATCACATGTACTGGTATTTCAAAGGATATTGAGCTTGAAGAAGTGCACTTTAAATGTCACTTAACTTGTCACCTAATACTTCCCTTTGTAGTCAACAATCTGCAAAATTTCAACCCAACGGGACGTGTATTTAGGAGATATCAGGCCTTAAAGGATGCGTATGGATTGTAGAGGAAATATCCTGTTTGAATCTGCAATATTGGTCCTTCTGTTGCAAGGCCGGTGGACATATCGAGCTATAAAATTAGTCATTTCGGCGTTTCTGTAGACCTCAGCACTGTGGTCTTACAGTTCTAATATCAAGGGCGCATTGTGCAGAGGCATACAGAATATAGGCCATTTTCCAGTTTCCAATACTTATGCCCTTTGCACAGACAGCCAATGAAGAAGCAACATCTTGCACTAGGATAAAGAAAACCCAAAATTAGAGAATAATGAACCAGGGCACACATGCTGATTTATAAAGAAAAAAAATATTCAACCTCCGACATAGGCACTTCTCTGCATACTAAATATGGATACATATAGCACAACACAATGAGTTAGAAAACTAGCCACTTTGGTGTTTCCACTGATCTCAAAGTTACCAGGCTCGTGGCTTGAAAATGTGTACAAGGTCAATGGGCTGAAATAGATCTTAATAAATCAATATTTAAGAAATCAGATGATGACTTCATCATGAAAACATCTTATGAAATATTACTTGATATTTATACTCTCAGGTATATTTCAAATCAAATAACAGGGTAAAATGTACGATTTCTCTTTCGTTCTCATAGTAATCTTGAGCCGAAGTTAACGACTACTCACTCATGAGTTTTCATAAGTAAAACATATACAAAACCTATGGAAAAAACTGCGGCAAGAGTTGCCGAAACAGCTAAAAATAATCAGAAAAGCAGTAGCTGTTTCGGCTGACTCACCGAAATAGCTAAAAAAAATCCAGCGAGTATTTTCACCTGCTGGATTGTTTATTGCCAGATTTTCATCAAAAGTCTCTAAAGTGGTTGTGTCTTTGTTTTCTTGAACATTTAACGTTTCAATTGCATTTTTTGTGCATATACATGTACCACGTACATGTATGTATCTGAACATTTTCAAGGTGAGCGGCCTTGCTTTTTCCATCCTGAACTTTAGCTCAGATTCAGAATGAACCCATTTCTCCCAGTGCTGTACCAGGGGCCCCATTTGCAAATATGCCAACAGGTGTGAACAGGAGTAATGGCTGCTGAAACAACCTCCCAAGATTTATATGGACAGATAATGACCAGGGTTTCAATAAATGCTTTGTTTTGCTTTTTGGGCAGTGGATTATGCCAGGTAATTCCCCTGAGTGGAGTGCTCAAGGTAGGGGGACTTCTAAACCCAATAAGATATGATTTATTATTTAACTTGCACTTGAGCATGCTGTACATGTACATTTACAGGTGCAGACACTGAGGAGAAAAATTCTCCTCTGAACTTTTTGAGAGGATAGGTGATTGTGTTTTTTGGGGGGATGCCTGAAAGAGTTTTCTTGAACTCTCGTTTGCTTTTTTCTTTCTCTGTACCAGCCTGGCATAAATGAGCATGTAATTTACAGGACGGGCAAATAACAGTGTACATGTACATGTATGCATGTGATGTGTAACTGCATTTAGTCTTGTCCAGAAATGTAGTTTACATCATTTCAAATTGACACTGCTGCATTCTTCCTAAGCATACATGTACTTAGTATATGTCAAGTTTGAAAGATTAATAGCGTTTTCACAAGTCTAGAATTTTCTGCCCTTGTTGAAATCGACCTGCACTTTGCAGAAGTCTCCCTCCCTTAGATAAGGCAGTTGATCTACAGTACAGGTGTACCCCATTTTGTTCAGTGTACATAATGTACATGTACTTCTACATGTACAGTGTACATGTGAGAAGAGTACTGAAACCAAAATGAAAAAAAGGGATTTCAGTAGACCTTTCCACTGATAAATTCATAATTTTGCACACATACATGTACATTGTACCAAGAACATTTCCGGCAGCTTTATAATTGAAAAATATAAAAACTTCCCAATCATTCTCTCTCAAATGCTATGACGAGGCAGCACTGTTTCAGCCTTACTTCCCAATCATTCTCTCTCTAATGCTATGACGAGGCAGCACTGTTTCAGCCTTACTTCCCAATCATTCTCTCTCTAATGCTATGACGAGGCAGCACTGTTTCAGCCTTACTTCCCAATCATTCTCTCTCAAATGCTATGACGAGGCAGCACTGTTTCAGCCTTACTTCCCAATCATTCTCTCTCTAATGCTATGACGAGGCAGCACTGTTTCAGCCTTGTCCTCCAATGTGTCTGTGAATGGGTGCATGTGTTTGACAAAGACTTGCATTCAAACGTGCAAAACAGACAGTAATTGCAAGTTAGCTACCAAAGGCATTATTTACAAAACCCTCTGCTTTGGAATCACTAGCACTCAGGACTCTTTTGGCAATTAATAAACGACCATCACTTCCAACTACAGAGTGCACGGTAAGGGTGCCCGGAAATGTCTTCACGTTGGACCAGTTATCGGTGATTACCTGTCCACTGGCAACGCAATCATCTTTTGTGATGAAGAAGTACTGTATTTTGTTGCCTTCCTTTCCGCTCCTGGCAAGCCCAAGCAAAAAGTCAAGAGCATCCTGTATTACTGCAGCTTTTTTCTTGACGGCTTCATCTGCCAGACACTTAACTATACCGCCGATGCCATCACTGGTTCCTTTCCTGTGTTGTGCTTCGAAGTAATCCCACTGTGCTTCTACACCGGTGAACAACTTATCGTGGTCACATACATGTGTATATGTACACGTACATGCGTACCACTGCAAACATTGTCTTGTTTCTGTATTGTGCTGTTGGACTGTCTGTCCAGTAATGGACTCTTGATAGATTTGGCACAGTTTCCTTCAACTTTGGCATCAAATTTGTAATTATTGCAAGTATTGTGGATGTATTGTGGGCTCTCTCATCTGAGATAGCAGCTAAGCTTTTGTGGACTAGCCTACCATCTGTAGTAAACTACGAAGGGGTGAATGGTGACAGAGTCATGTGTCCAGTAACCACTTGTACTTCTTCAAGTGGAACGCACGTGTAGTTGTCTGAAAAATCCATGTGCACAATTCAGTGGTCAGGGGGAAAATCTTCTTTGCATTTTGACATAGCACGATACTGGTTCTGCACGCGGAGAACATGCAACCAAAATTCTTGGATGTTCTTTGTAAATCTTGCACAGAAACCATCTCTGCTGAGTGAAACTTGAATGAGCTTTGTTTTTTTCTATTGTCTACTGTAATGCAAGCCCATTCCTCAAAGCTGATGTGATCTGGCTGGATTGACTGAAGTAGCAAATGTACTTCTTGCTCATTGCTGTCTTTTATGAACTGATCTTGGTTGTCTCTTGATACATTTCCCAAATTTTTGAGAGCCTTGAGTTTCAGCGACAAGTTCTGATGTCTTTGACACAAGTAAGCATTTTGGGATGCAAACTGAACCAACTTGATGTGAGGATATAGGTTTCTTCTTACCCTATGAAAAGCTGATAGTGACAGGTGCCGTTTCTCTGGATTTTCTGTGATGTACTTAAGGTGTAGATTGTCTATGTAGTCAATGAGGTATCATGTCTGTTTCTTGTCACCCACACCTGTCTTGCATGCATCTTTCTTCCCAGGCATCATTCTTGAGTTGTCATCCCTTTCTAGGAAATCTTTAACTTCATTGTGAAGAGAATTCCAGAGTTGCTCTGTCTTTGTCTCAGAACCAGCAGAGTTTCCTGTCGCCTGTGCCAGGTTTTGTTGACCCAGACCACTTGATTTCTGGACCATAGACAACAACCAATACTTCCTGAGAACTTTTTACCACAAAGAAAGTTGCTCTTTATTTGATTTGGTTTTCTTTGAAGCACCAGTCATCTCGTCTAACACAGCATTTGAGAAAAGCAAGTGTCTCTTCATTTCTCTCGTAGCCCTTTTCTCTGGAATGCCAGCATTCTTCGGTATCAAGTTGGCTTTTGACCTGGGTGTATTTGAAGCGTTCACATTTGGTTTAGATGAGGTTTCATGATATGAGGGATGAACTCTATATGTATTAATCTCTTGATTCACCGAATACAACTTGATAACATTTGAATAATATCTCAGAGCTATGTGTGATTCTGTCGATAACGTAGATTACAAGTGGAGTTTGGGACACACTTTAATATTTAAAATCAAAATCCCTAAAGGTAAGAAAGGACAATCCTGATTGGGGATCATTTTGACATACATGTAGCATTTCCACATACATTAACATCAAAACCAGTACAAAGTGACACTAATTTTGAACAGCACAGTCCTGGAAACGCCATTTCACTTTTTTGCAACAAATACGTTCAGTGTACATGTATATTGATGAAAACATTCATTTGAGACCAACGCTGGATTGAAAAACAAGAAGATTGAAGACAGCTTATATTTTCGAAAATTTGTTTGTAATGACTTGCCTTAAATAAAAACTGTACATTTCCAAATTACCATGCCCAGATTTAGGCATAGACTCGGTCAAACTTATAAATGCGACATGATAATCATGCATTTGCGGTAATGTACCAGTACTGGGAATGGCCCTACTGGCTGTGGTGAGCCATACATGCTTATGTCAAATATTTTTTTTTCCTTCGTGTTTTTTTTTTGTTAGAATAAAAGTGGAATTTTGCAAAAGATGAAATATCCTGTCTTATCATTGTGTACACTCAGAATGAAAAAAAGAATTATTATAATGTCAAGATAGCTTTGTATTTTGACTTGTTGCTTTTCTATAGGGTTCTGTTTGAGTTCACTGGTGTATCCAGCTTGGGGGGAGGGAAGGAGGACAACCTGCCTAGCGTCTGGTGACATTTTGCCCTTCAGAGAAAAGTGCCAAGTGTAATCGTAAAAAAAGGGAAATAAATTATCCATTGCCCCCCACCTCAAAGCAGTTTGATCAATTAATAGTAATCAGTGATCAAGCAATCTTACAAATGATATCTAAATCAGGAGAATGAGCAAGATTTTCTTTTTCATTTTCTTTCTATTTTGGATGAAATTGGTAGATGACATGGTGTTTTTTTCATGGACACATTTGTCTGAAGCTGTCTGCAAACAGCTCAGTTGCTTTCAAAATTCCAAAGTGAACAAATTGTTTTGATTTCTCTTTTCTTTAAAGTACTTATTTCTGATTAGTCTCAAGGTTCCATAGGCTTGTTTTGATTTTTTGATAGATTAGTTACCGGTATTACAGTTCGTTAGGGTACAAGGTATTCATTGTCAACAACTAATTGCTTAATTTGCACTAATGAATGTTGCAAGGATGGCTCTGTATATGTAACATACAATACAGTGTCAATGACATTGAATTTATTAATTGAAAGCAAAAACAACAATGACATGGCAAACACGAGAAAACTTAGTCCAGGAAAATCTACAAAAATGCAGGACTTTCTGTGTACAAGCCATAATGCAAAATTGAAGCTTCTTCCTGAGAAGGTTGAAAATAATGTTTACTGAGGCACAAAGATGTATTTCACAGGTTTGTAATCAAAAACATTGATTGCAGCTACCCTTTAAGGAAAAGCAGGTAACGCAAGTGATCTTATCCAAAGAAAAGGCAAAACATGCTGGAGAGGCACTTTTGAATTTCCTTCCACCTCCTGCATGCAAAATACTTTGAGGTGGTCTTCACTGTAATACCATAATTCCTGCTTATAAAATGTACAAGCAAAGGAAAATCTCAAAAACAAGGAATGGAAAAACAACAAGGGACCTTTTTCAGTTCCCTGATGTGGTAGGATAAAGCACACAGACTGCCAGCTGGTGACATAAGGATTAGGGACTTTGGGGAGGAGGGGGGTCCCTTCAAAAAGTTGATGTCCAGAAAACAAAGTTCAGTGACAGGAAGTAACTTTAGCCTTAGGTTGGTGAACTTTGCCGTAATAAGCTTTCTTTGGATGGCCTCTAGGGTCAGATGTGGTACCTGCTAACTGAGTGTGGGAAGAAAAACAGCTTAATTTTAATGTATCGTATGAAACAGTGGGGAGAATTAAAATGTAGTTAATCTTGTGACAAAAGGTTAATCTTATACACTGTACATGTACATGTACCATATCACATCATATCACAATACTGTACTATGGGGCTGTTCATACCATAGGGAACAGAATTAACCAGTTCGTGAAACATACCGGTAAAGGTCTGGTATGCATTGAGCTTTTGATTTTAAGCAAGAGGCATATCCTTGTGTACACTAAATATTGTTCTTTTTTTTAAAAAACTCGTCATTCCAATAAAACATCACTGTAAACGCATGTGTATTTTAAAACCTAAACCTCACTAAAGGCAAAAATGTTGAATTTTGTATCAATGGAAGTGGGAAATTATAACGAAGTGCTATTTGTAGGCCTATTAAGTGACTGGTTTTTCCACTACACTGCACTGCACAATGCTACAAAATCCACTTATGCTCTGTGGTTCATTTACAGTAATTTACTGCTTTTTGGTGGATTCAAGGGTTTACCGGTAGTTGGGGTTTAGTTGTACCGGTAGGAGGCATACTACTTGCACTTGTGAGACTGGTCTAGAGAATGTTCCATTAGAAGATTTCATACTTCTAGTGTTAACTCCTGGGAAAGTTTGGGCATAAATCTAGTACTATACCTCATACATGTGCATGTACAGCCTTGTTCTGACATACCGGTACTGCTAAATAAGGTCTGCTGTTTGTGCACCCTTATTTTTTACTTATAACTTAACAAATGAAACCAAAACAAAATTGGAGACTCATGCATCCAAGTACTACATATACATGTACACGGTGTACTTAGTATTCTGAGATTTCAAGGTTCTTTGTTTCTTGTTCATACATTTGAGAGTGCACAGTGAAGAACCAGCATAATGGTTGGTTATGCTTGGCCTACGTTCCCACAGCTCTCTGTAGAAAATGTACGTTATGAAACCATAAACAATAGAATCCTGCCAAGGACAACAAACAGAATATCCATACAGAACTACCGGTACATGTATTTCCACTGAAGCATGAAGCTACACTGAGTCACTGTATGGCACTCACACATAAAAAATGAGAATCGAAATGTTGATGAACAGGCCAGCATGGTACATGTATCATGTGTATCATACATGTACAAGTACATGTAAATCCTTTATACTGTTTTTTTTATTTCTTTTAAAAAAATGCTTTCATAACAAAATGCTTTCACTTTCCAGTTACAAGCAAAACAAACCATGAAGTGTTAAAGCAGTGCACAATCCAATTCTGCTACTGACATGTACATGTACGTACATGTACTGTGTACAGGCATACATGTATACGCATACATACATGTATACATGGTACAGTAAAACTGCTGCTTAAAAGAACAGTATACATTGTACAGGCTGTTGCTACATGTAGAATAAAACATACAACATACCGATAACAGCTGTTGTGTTTGATTAGTTTTCATCCTGTTTCAAGTCAATAGTAGACTAGGGTACATGTACATGCCTCGCATTATAGGCCACAGGCTGAAGCTCAAAAGACGCTTAAAAAATGAGTACCACTCCCACCTCTGGGGTCTACTTTTTTTAGAGTATATTTTGTAATTTGAACATGTTTCCTGCTTTACAGTAAAACTTCTCCACAAAAACTTTAGTTATTTTCTAGAAATAACATGCTGAAATTCATCAGTCTCACCGTGGCGCTGTTCTTATTCCCAAGATGTTGTGAAAAATCCTAAGAATGGAAAAACTCTAAGATCTTGGGAGGTTGGGAATTTGGTGGAATTAATAAAATCTTGGGTTTTTGCATTTCTGTTCACCTTTTTATGTATGTGAACATAAATTTACGACTGGCTAAGCACATTAAATTTTATCACTTCATGATCAAATTATTTACATGTATAAGCTGCAAATTTGGCAATAAATTGTACCCTGTGCTCATTTAAGCATTTGGCAGAGGGGATAGCACTGTTGTATAGTAGCTTCCGGTTACACCGCGTGTGCATTACATGTGCAGGTACGTATACCGGTACTGTGGTTAGGAGGCATTTATACATGGAAACCCATTGGAAATTTTTTGACAAAATCGGGATCCTCTCATCCAAAAAACAGCCAATTAGGAGCCACAAAAAAATGTTGACCAATGGCGAAAATGGTTTGGAGGGGCAACCATCCAATCAGAAATTTTGTTCTTTGTTACTCGGCAAGGCCTGGCCAGAAGCCAATGAGAAGTTGGGTTGGTTCTATTCTCTTTGGGGTTAAAACGTTGGGCGGGAAGGAAAAATTGTCGTGTTGTCACTCTTGTCTCGGCCTATGGAGGAGCAACAGCTACAGTCGGATTCTTCTACATCTTCTGCCAGAGCAACTGTGGCTGCTGCCGGCTCTTGATAAAGCACGGCCATACCTACAAAACTAATATTCCAAAGCTTGTCTTTAATGGCCAATGGTACATGATACCCTAAAGGGGTCACTTCTGATGGGATAGGCCTAGTATTTTTGTCCTTGTGTGTTTCATGTTGTCTGCTTATAAACATGTACATGTACATGTATCCAAGTCAAATAAGGCTTAAGGTCAGTATAATGTCTAAACAAAAGTGTAAATTTCCAATGCATGGAGGATCAACCACTTCTTGGGAAAAAATCTGATTTGCCTCCAAAATCATCACATGAAACATGTACATGTATGTCTCCCTTACAGCAGGCTAGCCATAAATATCTATGTAGGGACATGCATGTGAATGGTACCATGATGTAGCACGCCTGGGCTCCCAAGATACATGTGCACGCTCCTCAGCCAAACTGCACACAGGAAGCCAATGACAAGGAAAAGAAAAAAACCCAGAAAATTCCTCTAAACTGACACAGGTGATAACTACATGTACTTTTGTTGATCATTGAACTATTGAGTGAAGGATATGAGGATCTAATGCCGTCCTATGGATAGCAGCTTGGTAGTTTGCTCTTTTCAAATGCTGAACCAAGGTGGCAGGTTCTGTTCGTATCCTGAAGAGGAAAAGAAAGATTTATACCTCACCAGCTTGATGTCCTTGTTGGGTTACCCATCCAAGTGGCAGACAAATTCTTCCATTGCATATTGCAGGTCACCTTTCAACTGAAAATCACTGCCAAGTTGGGTGAACACTTCCTATAACAAGGACTGATTTTCAATAATTTCCAATGCTTTTCTCTTTCCCTTGCCATAGAATACACTTGTTGAGTGCACCTAGAGAAAGTGTGCAGGCCAATCAAGGAACTGCATAGTTCTGCACCAAGCTGGTTGCACATCTTCAAGTCCAAAATTCCACGCTTTCTCCTTATTCCTGTCCAAAAGAACAAATTACAGTCAATACTTTCTTAATTACCTAGAGCAAGGATTCCAACATTGGTGTCTGGACTCTTGATGGTAACACTGGAATGATCTAAGCTTGCATGTTTAGCATGTAAAAGCAGCGTCGTAGCGGCTTCTTTGTGATCACATTCCAAACTGTGGCACTCATAAACTTCACAACAAGCATCCTTCCTCAATAACTTGTGACAAATCCTCCCAGGAGTTTTTAAAATCTCCAAGTCAGTTTCAAGTTTTGTTTTCTTCCAAGATTCAAAAATGAACTCCAGAAGCTCCTCTTTGTTTGTGCCGTCTGATAAGAACTTCTTGAACTGCTGGGGTGTCTTCTGCTCTGGACCATATATCTTTATTACATCAGACCCTGTGGCTGCTCTACTCTCTCTTTCCAAGTTTTTGATTCTGTCAACTGGGTATCTGTCGCTGACAAAATCAACTGTTGAACATCCATTTATGCTCCCCATGTTTACTATTGGTGTCAGTATGAGATTGGAGAATTCTCCAAAGGTATCAGGAATGTCTCACATTGCCTGGAGATGTGCCATGGCATTTATCAGCAATGCTCCATGGGGTATCTCTGAGACCTTTACTTCCTTACACTTCTCCTCCAGGACCCTCATCAATGCAGATTTGTCAGTCTTTGCCAAGGTGCCATTCATATTCAAAGGAAAGGAAACACTACCGAGAGAGTACTTGAAGACCTCCTTTAAGTCAGTATTCCACTTTTGCCCAGCCACAAGGAGATGAGAGAAGAACACTTTAATCTTTTTCATAACGTCTTTTCCAGTTGTGCTTTTACTTGTGGAATCATCAGTGAATGTCTTGAGCTTCTGCTGTTTGATTGTGGCATGAAAGTCCTGTGTCTCTGTAGTTGTTTTCAGAAGACATTGTTTGATGAAATTCAATGTACTGGTACATGTAGCAGTTTCTCCCTTGGTCTTGGCATTAAGAAGATCACTTTCAACAGCATCACTGGCAACTGCCCCTGAATTGAGAGCAATGAGTTTTGAAGTAATTTCAAAGGGATTGATCATACTCTTAATTGTGGAGACTACATGTACATAGGTGATGGCTTCTTCAAGCCTTCTGATACGAGGTTGGTCAAGTTCCTTAGATAACCTCTCCACCTTATAGTAGCCTGCCATTCTTTCACATTCTCTTGCTACTGCTGCTCTCTGTGGCTGTGCTACAATCCATCTTTGGACAGCACCTCTATTGAGACTGATACCTTTAATTTCACCAGGTGTTTGGCAGTCACGGTTGAGGGTTTCTTCAACAGCTTGGTCACATGCAATGGATGTAAAGGCATGATTACTTTGTCCCTGAACTGTCGATGCACCCGTCTGACTTAATTCACCATTCACACGAGGATGAGACTGTGGCAATCTAATCATCTCCATCCAATATGCCAGCAGGAATCTCGCATTGTTTGTCCTATCTCTGAAGCCTGCCTCTCCAAAACGCTTTCCAATGATAGACATGAATGACATGGCAGTATGGAATTCTCTTAGTCTGACCACTAGGTGCTCCTTGAGAGCATTCTGTGCCCAACAAATTTCCTGCACTTTGGCATAAATTGCTTGGTCAAAGACCAGGACAATTTCATTGAGGTGGAACTTGTCTGCTATCACTAGGCTGTGGTGTAATACCTCCTTCTTTGTGCTCATCTCTGTAGGCGATGCTTCAACTGAGGGGTGCAGGCCTCGAATTTCATTTTTTTTTTAGGGCACTGCCATTTGGCATTAGTGGACTGGCAGAAATAAAGGGCAGTAATGCCAAACATGAGGGCATTAATGCCATCAGCGTACCAAAGTTAAGGGCGTTAATGCCATCCCAATTTTTTTTTTATATCGCATGAAAATGTTTCAGGTCTAAGAAAAAGTAGGATACGCACAGAGCGTGCCGTATTAGACAAAAAAAGTGCTCGAACAAAATGTAATAACACAATCAATGTTGTTCTGCCATTACCATCTTTTGATCTGCCATATTATATAAAAGCTATAATTGTAACATGCAGTGTCAGGTGTCGAAATACACCTTTTTCCTGGTCCTACCAGAACCACACATGCAGCAGCATTGAGCAATCTTTGTTCGGGAGCAGGCCATGACAATTTTTGGGGGTTTTTTTTGGTTTATTTGGTTTTTTTTTTAGTTTGCCCATTTGGGTAGACCATGTCGTAAATTTGCTTCTTTTCCTACCTCCATGATTTAAGTAAGGCCTACTGCATACATGCAGTATTTTATTAGGTTAAAAACATACATGTGATAGGCCTACATGTAGTTGTGCTGAGCATGCAATATGCCTCTCAAAAATTGGGTCAGTAGGTCATAACATTATTTTGTGTTGGGGCAATTTTGTGCTGATTGAATGGCATCAGTGGGGAGGAAAACTTCCAAAATTATCTCAAAAAGGCAATACACAAGAAAATTATGAAAAATTCACACAATCACGACGGAAATCACGACTGCAATCATGATGGCAAACCAGCCAACAATGTCCATGTACGTCCTTATGCAGTTATCTGGTAATGGTGTAGGCTATCGCGTGGTAAGCAGGTGTGATTCATCTAGTCGGGCGCTAAAATGAGCAGAACAACCTCAAATTTCTCATGAACAAAGAAAATACAGACATAAATAAGAGACCAAATTCTGTGAATTAGCTTGCAGAAAACCTCTTGCAACCATGCTGCAACATAACATCGATGTCTTTCTGGCCTGCATTCGCAACGCGAAGAGTGTTTATGTACAGTACATGTACATGCAGTACATGTACAGTACAGACTGGTACTGGTTGCTACATTTGCATGACGCATTCTTAAGCATGGGTGCGGCACGGCGGGAACCAGAGCAGCTTCGTTTAATGCATAAAGTTTCGTGCATGTGTTTTTGCCACAATGACAGCGCGCAAAGAATTATGGGGCGATTTGTGCAAGTGAATGCATGCGCAGTGGGCACGGTGTTCTAGTCGATTGTGAGTAATCAAGGAACGATGTGTATGCTGCTTTCCATGTGCCTCGCTGAACAGGGGCAGTCAGTATGTATGTGTAGGGCACTACAGCCAAGAGAAAAAAAGGGCACTGCCATCTTGGAGGTGAAATACGATCACTTTTGGGAGGCACCACGGCTAAATGGGATGGCACCGACGGCCATGGCCATCCTGGCCATCGTGAAATTCGAGGCCTGGGGAAGGCACTGGTAGAAGAGAGCAGATTTCTCCAGTGGCTCCAAGGATTGTTGGCAGATGTTAAATCTAGTCCACCTTGGTAAATGGGGGTCATTTTGCCTTGATAATATGTACAGGAAATCACTCTCTAGGGCACTTCCAATGCACGGCTCCCATTTTTCTGAACTTCTCTTCTTTACCATGTTTACATCAGTGGTGAACTATGAGACCTACCAGATAACTAGGAAAACCTCATGAGTCAGGCATGCAAATAAATATAAATTATAAAATGTACAGTTAAACCCCGTTGTTCAGAGTTGGATAATTACCTTTTTGTCACAGGAACCTTCTTGGTCCAACAAAGCCAAAGTACAAGCAGATTTTCCAGTTAATGCTTCACTTTCACTTTCCAAGTACATGTAACTGCTACAGTAGTTGAAGAGCTGTCTGATGAAAGTGTGTCCTCAACAACATGTCCAGCTGACACCACTTAGCAATACACTATTTTGCTTTCATTTACTCTTGCAGGCTTATGGAACACAAGCTGTGGATAATCGTTCTGCAGCAGAGTCTTCAATTTATCATTTCTTGAAAGAAATTAATAACTATTTTCTGATCACTATTCAATTCCATTTCATTTTGAGGTCACAGAGTTTAACCTATTGAGGTTTTACTGTACATTCTACGTTTATATAACAAGAAAAACACTCAACGACATTCCCAACACTAGGATTTATGACGCTAGTTTTCAGTTCTTACTTTGTAGTGAGATACGATTAGTCAAAAAAGATACATGCTATTTCACCGAAATATTGCAGTCGTGGCATAGATATTCTTTGGGATTCTATTCAGCAATTCAGGCTAAATGATGATCTGTAACAGTCTTCTCACCTGATTCCCATGGGCTCAATGCCTTCAATGTTTTTGATTGATTTGATGACAATTTCCGTCAGCCTTGACATTCGCAGTATTTCTTCACCATCTAACAGTCTTCTCTGAACAACTGATTTGCAAAAAGCATTGCAGCCATCTTTGTGGATTTCAAACTTGTCCTTCCCTGCAGTCCTGCATTTATGAAATAAATAATGCTCACGTATACATGTACATGTGTGTTTTCATTATACAAAATTCAAGAATGTGTGAAAGAGCTATAGGGGCATGATTAATTTGCTCCAGCAGACAAAACGGCTGAAGCATTTACTCATAAAATACTTTTTAAACCAGTGTCAGTGGCAGACACGTATGAAGGTTCGTTAAAATATAGGAGTTCAAAAACATAAGAGGGGCAGGGGTCCTGCCTGTTCCAATGTATTTCTTCTATTGAGTTGAATCTGCTATTCATGGGGTTTGTAGTTGGGCTCTAGTGCTGTGCATGGAAGTATTTCCGTACACCAAGATCACTTTTTGTAAATAAACCCTGTGAACAACCCTATATTTTTTAAGAAAATGCTTCAAATTTTCACTGCATTGTGAGAGCTGAGATCTTGTAGGGGAAAATCTGTTATCTTTGCACAAGAGAATTATATTCCCTTAAAAATCATTTTCGGATTTACAGTGTTCACTTGGAGTGGGCAAACATCAAGAAAGGGAAAACGTTTATCATGCATTTACTAGTACACATGCCACAACTACATGTACATGTAAATTAAGTTTCATAATTATGAGCAGGAAAAAAGTGCAAAAAATAATTTTCTCTCGAACAACTTTTCTGTACAACCATGGTGTACCTTTTGTAACAGCTTGATTGGTACCAGACTTCAATGGCTGCACAGTCCTTGTCCCTCACATGTATGTGAACCAGAAGCATCACTGTTCGACGTTGCTGCCTTAAGAAGGTTACCTGCATGTACATGTATTCAGAATACATACAATATGTTAACAAGATATTATAAAATAGCTGGGGAAGACTTCCATACACAAAGTTCATTTGACTCCCTGTGCACGTACCCTTTGAGGCTGGTGAGTAAGACTGCTAGGGTGTGTGTAAAATATTATATTACGATGAACGTTGGGGTTCAAGAAATGAGGCAAAAGATAGCTGTGTTGCAATTGGTCAAGCTACATGTATCATATAGCTGACAGTTATTGAAAGTACATGCTCAGTGATGCTGCTGATTTTCTGTAGTTTGGATGGGCAAACTGCTCAAGAACGTCACCATTTCAATGGGGATTTAAGGTGAATAAATCTCCCCATCTGACATGTACATGTTATTTGTTTTATCATGTTAAGGGTTTTTAAAATTCTTGTTGGCTAGCTGTTTGATCGTACATGTCTTTAACCCTAACCCTCCTCAATCCTTCACCTGTTGGAGGACTGAGGAGTGTTAGGGTTAATATTTTATGTGATGTGTTTGTGAAAGTTTTTATGTGTCAAGTTTTACTGTATACAGGTACATGTATAGTACATGTAATATTAATTAGCTGGTTCGGCAGTTCAGCCGAACCAGGTATTGTAATCGTTCTGTTTTTTTTTCTTTCCTTTTTAGCTGGTTCGGCAGTTCAGCCGAACCAGGTATTGTAATCATTCTGTTTTTTTTCTTTCCTTTTTTTTTTTTTTCCTTCTTCAGCCAAGTTCTTCTACCCCT
>NW_019091574.1:81180-108770 GCF_001949145.1 Acanthaster planci | reverse complement strand
TTAAACTTCTTAAGTTATCACTGTGAATTTCTTCTAGGACCGTCCTTGGATGATGGCTCAAAGGTCTGCCAAGTTTGAAGTCGATCAGATTTAGTAAACTGCCAAAGTTGACTGATGGAAGGAATTGAGTTAAAAAAAAAATAATAATAATAATCAGAAGAACAATACTGTTTCGGCAAAGTTGCCGAAACAGCTAATAAATAAATAAACTTTATCAGGACGGCATGTATGAAATTTGGTTGCATACATGTAAATAGCTGTGATGGAAGGGTAAGTTGGCACAATGACAACAGCCAAAATGTGTTTCTTGGAGTTTGTACCTGTACATGTATGGCTATCTTTAAGAGTAAGGTTACACAACAGTTCTGTAAGTATATGTAAATACATGTATTTGTTAGGTCCTGGGAAATGTAACAAAAATTGAAAACTACACACCTGCATCTTCCATTTCAGATTTACACAGCTTATCTTGTTTACGATTTTTGCTTAATGGATCTCAAACAAATATCTCAACTTTATCACAAATGATACACTTCACAGGCAGGACTAGATTGGAGCACACAGGTCCACGAGAGTGCCCGGGCCTCTTGGCAGCACATTCGTCATCTTGAATTTGTTAGATGTGATCTAATGCTCTCAGGCATTTCCATGGTGACTCGCGTTACATTTTAGTTCATTTTGAAACTTTTATAACCACACACATACTGAAATGTAGCAGTTAAAATTCCACTTACATGTACTTTGTGTAGGTACATGTACATGTACTTACTGACACTTGGTATAAAAAACACAAACAAAAAATGATTTTAATAGATAAAAACGCTTTTACTGCATTGTAATTATAGCAAAAAGGAAAGCAGTAAAATAGGCTTAGGTTTAAATCAAATTTCTCATCAAACTATGAATAAGGGAAAACAATGAATAGTTATCAGAAACTCACAACTCAATACCATTTCTACGTCACCTAAAATGATGTGCATTTCCCAACCAGTTTAGGAAAAAAACATAATCGATGTGACTCGCGTTACTGTGACTCACATAACCTCAAGATTACCCTAAAATTATGCACACATTCACTTGATTGTTTGTGTATACATGTACATGTAGTTACCAGTGCAACATTGGTTTCAGGTTTGCAGTTGAGAAGTCAAATAGTTGCCAAGTTAACAATTATAACATTTTCATATCGTAGAAGATAAAAGAGTTACTTTGAAGAATTGACATGTCGTGCCCACCAAAAACCAACATACCTGTACATGTAGCGGTAAATGTCATTTTGAAAGAATGCCACATTGCCACATATGATTGATCAAACACATTTCATGACAAGAAGTTGTAATGGCAACGATGGTTGACTGTGAATTTTTCAGCCTGTTCTGTTCAGCTTTTGTTACGTTTATTGCTTTCTTCAGCTTTTTCCGCTCATCTCATTCTATTGCTTATGGTAGTCACTATGCATGTACTTCTCAGTAGCACACAGCTTTTCATGTCTTTTTCGCTGTCTTTCTGCTGCCTTGAGAGCCACACAACAATATCTGAAATGAAAGAAACAGTTCTAGTAAAATTTTGTGACATTCCTTATGGGTAATTTTACAAAAATTGAAAGGCAATTAAATTAATGATACGATACCTTGCAAATTATTAAAATATTTAGTACAAAGGTGTATGTCCTTATGATTTTATATGTAAAGTACATACAAATTTGAACATTTCACGCGCTGTCACATTGATTCCTTGGATAATTTGGTACTTGTAAATGTGTATAATGTTGTGTGATACAAATGATCAAAGGTGACCCTGCAGGCACTCCTGCTGGGTTGTGTTAATAGTCAGCTCTTAAATTACTTTATGTGTGGTTTATTAAAAAAATTGCTCCTTAACCATTTTACTACAATGCCATTTGACAATACATGTATGTATATGCCAAGTGCTAGTAAGTAATATTGTTAACTGTACAAGTTTTAGGCCTACCGGTAGTACATGTACATGTACATGTGTGACGTGAAATGCAGAAAGAGAAAAATTAAGCTAAAATAGGAGAAAAATTTACCAGTATATATACATGTATGTATACTACATTGTGTATAATCTGGCTAATTACATGTGTTGCAATAACTATGGAGGTCATGCTACATAGAATTGCATGCATTCATTTGTCCAAATTCTACAGTTGGAGCAAATTGTGCTTCTTTTTCCCCTCATTATTTACTTTCACTGGATACAACTGGAGCGAAGTCAAAGCAGCCAATTCTAACAAATCAGAAAGTTGGCTTATTTTATGAAATTCTCCATGCTTCAATTGATCGTTTCTTCCCGCTAAACTGTTGCCAACCACGAGGATAAACCATGGATGAATCCTGAACTTAAGGCACTCATAATGAATAGGCAGAAAGCTTTCTCGGAGGTAAATTTTTTCTTTGGCCACTTCTGCGGAACAAGGTTTCTCGTGAAATGAAAAATTACAAATCTAAGTTTTATAAAGGAAGTGTAGACGACCTTGAAAACAGTAATTCCCAGGATTGGCATAAACAAAGTAAGAAAATGTCTAGTCTGTATAACAAACAGAAAACTTATCTAGCGGAGGAGGCTGCTAAATATACTGCAATGGAGACAGCCTAGCATATTAATGAACATTTTTTGTCGTAGCATGTGATATCTCTTGCCTAGATCTCAGTAAGCAGCCTGCATATTTACCAGCCTTGGCACAAGTGCCAACTATTACCACACAGAAAGTATACCATGAATTGAAAAAGGTGAAAGTACATAAAGCCGGAGGCCCCGATTTAATTCCATCCACGTTGCTTAAAGAGTTTGTCTGTTAACTGTTTTTTCCTTTATCAGATATTTTTAACTGCTCTTTGAAAGAAGGTATTGTTCCAAAAATATGGAATTCTGCATGTGTGGTGCCGGTACCAAAGTGCCAACCTTACACAGTTAAAAATCTTCGTCCAATATCACTGACTTGCGTTTTGCCAAGTCTTAGAAGGCTTTGTAACTAGTTGGATCAAAAATGATATCAAATGTAATTTAGACAAACAACAGTTTGGTTCTCTTAAAGACAATTCAGCTGCTCACTATTTGATTAAAATGTTGGATCAAATTCATCGCGACACTGATTCAGCCAAAAACTCTGCTGTTATTGTTGCTACAGACTTTTCCAAGGCCTTCGATTGTATGGACCACAATATTCTTATTCCTAAATTCATCGATTCGGGTGTTTGTAGATCTATCATTCCTTGGATATGTAGCTTTCTTTCTGTGAGCGCGCTCAGGCAGTCGGTTATCAAAATGAAATTTCTGAATGGCGGTTTATTCATTCCGCAAGGCAGGGCACCAAACTGGGACCTGTTTTCAGTGCTAGATATCTTATCCTGTTTAGAAATGATCAATGACGCCAGATCTTTCATTCCTGAAGTCATTCACTATATATAGTATAATATAATATGTATATGATTTAACACAATGCCAGACATTTAGCGATGTTGTTCAAACTAGCTTGATTCAAAATCAACTTGATCGACTAAACCAATGGGCTAATGACAGTAACATGATATTAAGTGTTGATAAATGCCAGGCACTGACTGTTTGTTTTAAAAAGAATTAACACTATCCAGATTTCAGACTTGAATTTAGGTGCTTCGATTCTTGATCAACTGAACTGTCTTAAAATTCTTGGCATAAATATCCAAAATAATCTCAGATGGGATATCCAGGTAACTGAGATGAGTAATTCCTTTAATAGAAGGCTTTATTTGTTAAGTCAGCTTAAACATTGTGGCACATTGATCAACGATCCTGTAACTGTGCACATGCAATATATCAGACCTACCGTTGAATGTGCATGTCCTGTTTGGCATTCTGGATTGACAAATAAACAACAGGGATCGCTAAAAAAACTACAAAAAAGAGCGTTTCGGACTATTTTATCTATGGATATTTCAAGTCATATGTCATATGATCATATGTGCAGTGAGCTGCAACTACCCTTGTTGAAGGAAAGACATGATCAGTTGTGTTTGAAATTTGGCAAGAAACTTCTTATTTCTCAACATGACTGGCTTCCACCGATGAGGTCCAATAATTTACGTAATGCCAACACTTTGTCAATCCCAAGATGCCGAACTAATAGATACAAATCCAGTTCAATCCCTTCTCTGGTTAAACTACTGAATGAGAGCTACTTAGAATTTTCTTCTTGTAGATTGTATGTCCTATTTGAATTGTTTACAATTGTAATAGTGACATTTTAAAGAACTTGGTTTGGTTTTAAATTTTTAGAATTTTTCTAATTAACGGTTTTATCTGAGTAAATTCTTTCTTTGAGATTTTTTTTTTAGCAATTGTTGATAAACTGGCCCACAATTCAGCCTCTCATTTATGTAAATGTAAATGAGGAATGTTGCAAAACTAACAGGAACCGTTGTATGGAATATGAAAATATTATCTACTGCCCTCTATTTAAGATGCCAGCAAACTTAGAAAACAATTGGCACTGATGTAAAGATAACAAGCACTGCAACTACTACAGTTTAAATTGTGACTCGCGTTACCCTACCGCTAAATGCTGTGACTCGCGTTACATGTAATTCGCGTTACCAACTTTCAGTGCTAGATATCTTATCCTATGCAGATAACCTAGGGTTGGTGTTGTTATAATTTGGTTTGTTGCACACCAAAGGAGGTGGTTTATAATTGACAAACTCAATAACCCTGGGGTTTTGGTATACAGTTAACTTTTTGTGTATTATGTGACTCACGTTACATCATCACCACCACTTGATTCAAAGGGTCTGTCCTGAAAAAGCAAGAATAGAAATGTGACACAGGGGAAAGTTGACACCAGACACATACATGTATACATGTTTGGGTCTCCTTTCCAGATCTTTAATGGTACAAAAGAAACCCCCAGTCAACGAGCATTACAGTAGCACGTGGAACCTTGAAGAAAGTGTCAACTACACTGTACTAAATAAGGTGTGCAGTACTTGTTGGCTCTGCTGTGGCTTAAAGGTGAGTGACTCACCACCTGACCACCAGCTTATGGCTGCCTACTTACATGAACTGTACAGTCTGAGCCAAACTGCCAAGCGATTGCGCTGAGCAAAGGAGTTATGTAAATTGACTGTCACAGAAAGGGAATGTTTGCCATAACATGTAAAGAGAAAATGCTCTCATGAAACTATATCCAAATTTTAACTCAGCTTACAAATTAAAATGGGGTTGTTTAGGAAGAACGTGTAATCGCTCTTTTGATATGTGAAAACTAAATAATTACAGACATAATGTTTAAAAGGTGGATTTTCAAGTTAAAAAGCCAGCAAAGATTAGTTGAGGACTTTTTTCCATAGGTTTAGTCAATATGCTATTGTAAAAATACAACCAAATTAAAAAACTGAGTGAAAAAAAATTGAGTCCATTTTCCCTTTTTACACGGAAATGCGCGCCCTCTCCTTTTTTTTTGCAGACATGATTCACTTTTTATTGATATACCAGTGATAACACGGGTGAAAACCCAACTCCGGTTGTTTTCGTGTACCTCACTGAAGGGAAGATCTACCAAGTGTGTGATAAATTTGGCCATTTTGGTCCCGCCGCACATCAAATCCAGCCATTCTCTTGAGCACTGGACAATTTTCAGCCATCGCAACTTTGTAATTTGTTGTGCCTCTTCATTTTGGATATGGCTCAAATGAAAAAAAAATCAATCACCATGATTCAGGTGATTGCCATGACCTATGAACTGCGACCCGTGACTTCCACTATATGCAGCTTTAGATTGACAAAATATTGTTACGTGATCTGCTGCGGATAGATTTCTCGTCCATTGTCAGGCGAGGTCAAATTACAGCTGATCGTGTATATAATTAATTTCTCAAAAATGACTGGTTGTTTCATGGAGAACTTTTACTATGTTCTTATCCATGAAATATGCACCTTAAAAATACATGTATTCAGAAATACGTGTACATGAGGTGGGAGCGAGACAACATGATAGAAATTACAGGTGGCGGCCTATTAGAGCATTAATTTATTTTCCCTTCAAAAACTCCATATCGTGACACTTGGGACAGACTACCTACAGTGTAGTATGTACCGGCACTTGTCACCCTATTTGTACCCGTTTAGCTGATGAAGCCCACCAAATTGTTGTCATACAGTTTTCTGCTCACTGAATGAAATAATTCCATTTCATGGATGTGTGACATTCATTATTGTTTTTTACAGCGCCTAATTAAATCCCCATCTGTAGAAGAAACGGAATGGTGTTTTGCATAACTTGCCATTGTCTTCAGAGGTGGACTCACACAACAAAAACATTCCTTCTTTGTGTGGAGAGCCACGATGCATGTAGAGCAATGGTACACAGTGAATAATTAGTTACCGGTACATGCACTGTACGTGTTTTACAGTCAACTGCGGAATTTACATAATTTCCTGATATGTGATTAACACCCCACCAATCATGTGACGGGATTTATTCAGGCATTGCATAATATATTACAGTACACATGTACAGTGTAAATGTACTGTACGTACATGTATATACATGTATGTAGGCCTACAGTCATTTGCAGAAGTTGAAGACCAGCCATGCAAAATGCATTAACCTGAAGAAAAACCAAACTTAAACCAATCAATCATGGCAACTTATGTTTATTTTCAATAAGTAACCTTATTATCTTGGTTTACAGCTACAGTATTTGACTACATTAGAGTACTGTAGTTCTTTTATATCTGATTACTTAGACTGGATTTTTTTTCTCATGCTGCTTTACAGACAAAATGTCATACAAGATCTGCCTTTGCAAAAAATATCATTTAAATGGGTAAATGTACATGTATACCAGGTACATGTAGCACTAGTATGCTAATATTATGCACCATGACTGTAAAAACATGTTAAGTAATCGTTCAGTGAGACAATGTGACAGGAATACCGGAAACCAGTGATATTCCAGGTGGTTTTAAACTTTTGCAAATGACTGTACATGTACATGTATGTTGATTCTTTCATTTAAGGACATGATTTGTTGCCGCTTGTCACTAAATAAAATATATCCCAGTCATGTGCGTGTGTAGTTTCGGACAGGGATCTTGTAAATGGAGACTTGGTGTTCTCCTGGTTTTCATTCAACATGTTGAATGGATCATGTCAAGACAATGCTAGACAATTTTAAACCATCCCGTCACAGATAAGTGCTGGTAATATTCCAAGGATTTTTGGGGGATTGCTGGTCAAATATCCAGCATCTGCAGAAGCAGTTAGAATGTAGGAAAGTGATGGAGAAGTCTTGCCAGTTGCTTGTACATGTAGTGTGTTGCAGAACTTGCAGCTGCCGTCATACATGTAGCCTCGCCTCAGTGCTGTGCTGGTAGACCACCGCCACGTTTGGGACCACAGTCCTGGAACATGGACAGTGTGCCATAATCCTCATTCGTTGATGAGTAAATTATAGTTACTGTCATAGGAATCAAATCAAATCACTTTCACTATAAGAATCCTATACGTGTTTATCACTTTTTCCATGACACTTTGAGAATTGTAGACGCGGCACTCAGACATGCCTATGGGTTACTGTCTTTTTTCTAGAAGCTTCACATTGTGTACACATCTTACACAGTACAGACCATCCAATACAGGTCAGCATACTCCTTGTTATTCTCCGCGATGTGTGAATAGTCTGTTGCCACTGCACTTGAACACGAGTAAACGTGCACATGTATGCCAAGCAAATAACTGTACATGTATGTTACATACCACTCCATCTTAAGTAAGTTGTGCTCCTTTTTTTCAAAACAAATCTCACAATTATTTTTACCAGCTAAGAGTAAGAATTTACATGTAGGTTCATGCATCTTAAGGATTAGTGTCTAGTTTTGTGAGTTGTCTACACGTCAAAACTCGTCGTTTCACTGCATTTGGGGTTCAATGATGCCAGCTTACATATACAGTGTACATGTACATAGTCCGGTATATGTATGTATCTTCATGCATGTCTGTTGTGCATATCCCTCCTCAGTTACATCGTCAAATCAACACTCAAACACAAACTTTGACTTTTAATTACAGGTTTTGCCTTCCCACGCGATGAACATGTACAGTACATGTATGATACATGTACATGTATTCATAAATGCCGTATATTCAGGGCTTGTCCGAAAGCTAATGAAAAATTCACAAGCTTACAAGGGTGGGACCCGAACCCACGACCTCCTGCTTACTAACGTAGTGCAGACAT
Source organism: Acanthaster planci (assembly GCF_001949145.1). The sequence continues at coordinate 100,530 of NW_019091574.1, read as the reverse complement.
CTTAACCACTCAATCACTGAGCTTCCCAGGGTGGTTTGCCAGTCCCTGTCAAATGTACATGTACCATAGCAGTGGAAAGAAAATGCCTGTTTTGATTTTTGGCCGATGATTTACATGTAATTGTATCTTGGTTTTGGGGTGACCAATGTACATGTATCTCCAAAACCCTACTGGTAGATGTTGAAATAGTGAAGCCTTTTTCAAGTTGGTACATGTACCTCTTTAAGCTACAAAGGCCCAGGTCTCACGAATATGAACGACACAAAGCCTGGTCCCATGAACATGACACAAAGAAAGTCTGGTCCCATGAACATAAAGGACACAAACAAAGTCTTGTCCCATGAATATGAACAACACAAACCAGTTTAAGTGTTCAACATGCATGTACAGTCATTTTGAAAAGTTTAAGACCACCCATGCAGAATATGGTAACTCAAAGGAAAAACTTTAGCAAATAAATCTTTGAGAAGGGGTTTATGGGCAGGTTGTGACTTGAGCCTTGTTAGCTTACACTAACATTTGTCCCAGTGGACTGCAAAGCTGCTTCAATCTTTCGACAAGAACTTGAGGGATCCTTCACAATTTGCGACCAGTTGACATGGTCTTCATGAGGGGTAGTTTTTCTATGACCATTCTTTTTCTGATCAGAAAATGAGCCATCTCTTTGGAATTTTGAAAGGGCAATGTGCACAGCAATCTTGCTGCAACAAGCCCTCTAGCTAATTTTGCATTTAGAGTAGCCCTCTTGAAGGAGGGGTCACTATTTGGGCCCTTTGAACCTGAATGAGACTGACTTTTTTACCCATGCTGCAGTAAAGACAGAATGCCACACAAGACCTGTCTTGGCAAAAACTTTTATTCAAATGATTTAATAACACGACTTTCAAGTAACGGACTGCTGTACTATATACATGTAATCGTCTGATGAAACAAAGGATTTTGCAGGCCCATTGACAGAAATGCCAGAAAAATCCAGGTGGTCTTAAACTCTTTCAAATGACTTAAGTGGACAAGAACCGTGCAAGAACATTACATTTTGAGTCTGCCTCTTCCGCAAGATTCCTACTGTATGTACATGCTACACATACGGTGTGTTTACAGCGGTACTGGTACAATGTAGGTCCCCATGACGTTTCGGAGTCACTGGCATATCAGTAATACATAATGAGCATTTCTGAAATCGGCAAAAAGGGTCTCTCTTGAGAGCCCATATTTTTGACATTTTGCGACCATAAATAAGAAAACTGTTCCATTTCTTCTCGTTAAGTTTAGAAGATGGTCTTGTCACTTGTTGTATTAAGGTTATAACTGGGGAAAGAAGGGTTCTTTTCATTGCCTGTTTAAGCTTCTCCGTTGCACCCCCATCTGTCTGACCAAAATGTACTGTGGTAGAGGAACCTTGTCTGCAAACGTGACTGATGCTCTTCACTTTGTTTAGTGGATACATGTACCCTACAGTATATGCATTTATTCATTGTCCAGAAGCAAAACTGAGATTACTGCCCATAGAAAGACTTTTGTTTCATTTGTCAACTCTTGCAGGAAGTCACACCTTTAAAGTGTCTACTCAGAGAATGACGTTATGTTGTTTGAATTCTGGTTGTATTGGATCATGTTTTGAAATTTCTCACAATTCTTGCCTAATCTATGGTCCAGTTAACTTTCGAGCACTCTTGTAGTCAAGCCCTTTCATAAGTTGTTCAAGTGAACCAAAATAACAGGCAGTGTGCGGCCGATGTGTACTGTACAGTATGTGCATGTGTCGAAAATGATGCCAGAAGAGCAAAGTAGAAATAAGGTACATGTACAATGTATGTTTGTTTGGGACCCTTAGTATTGGGACAAAATCAGAATGCCAAAATACTTGTATTTTGAGGCCTTCTGCAAATGTTTGTATTTTTTATGACCTACTTCATGTTCTGAATGCTAATGTTTTGTCTCCAAACTACTCAAATACATGCACAGTACCTGCTCATTCAGGGAATCGCGTCAACATTAAACCAACTCACCTAATGGATATCATGAACAAGTTTAGGATCAAGATCCAGATTTGTAAAACAAACAGACCCCAAGTGAGTATCTATTTATAAGTTACTGTAACTTGGGGACTCCGGAAAGCAGCATTTCTTCCCTCTTGAGTTAAAAACTAAGACTAGAATCTGCCTGAATTTTGAGGATGGAACAGATCTTCATAGTTATGAATTGAGCAGAAATGAGCATTTTCAGAAATAAACATGTTATGTTGTAAATTTGCCATGTTAAAATTGAAAATATACAGGCAACATGCACTCAATTGCCACAAATCAGTTTCACGTTCACTTAAATATTTCAAATGCACACAGCTGGCGGATTCTGAGGTTTGGAAGTTGCTCGGAAAATGTAAAAAAAAATTGAAATGTTTAAATGAACTGTAGAAAGTTTTTCCCCAAAGCACGTCACGAAGTATTCTGTTGTTTGTCCCAATGGCAAAACAAACCCAGTTGAGATCAAAGTAATTGAAGTGGATTATCTGAATCCATTAGAATTCCTGAGATATTTGTTTGTGTATGTCTCCTTCCTTGGCTGTTGAGAGGTCATTGGCATAAAAATTTCCACTGAGTCCTAAGCTGCAAATTGCATTATTATCATCATGCACTCACATTCACAAATTGCAGTCTGGATTAGAGGCACTTCTAAATGTACTTGGATTGTCAGCACTTGTTGCTGAAGGTGCAAGCGTCCCCCCCCCTCCGGCAAGACAGGGAGCAATATTGAAATGGAAGCATTTTGACTTGAACCCTGTTTTTGAAGTGACAGTTTGGACTCTAGTCACAGTAGGACATTCTAGTCTGTTTTTATTACTTTGGAGTTGTGTTCACTCAAGCTTTGTTGACACAAATGCCTGGTCTGAAGGGGGGATTATTTTATACCTGGCCTACTTTCTTCAGAGATATTGCTTGGCAAATGTGTGCTTACATGTATATGTAGACTAGAACATCAACTGAGTCTAAGTATGGTACATGTATGCATTTGTCATCATGTTGCCTGGATTTCCATTTACCCGGCATACCAGTGCACATACATGTATTTCCTGAATTGAGCCTTTATTTTGTGGGCCATTTCTTCTGAATTAAACTTCATATACATACATATACATGTACATGGATGAGGTGATGATGCAGTTTTAGGCAGAATCTTCACTGTCACAACTGTTTTGCTATGAATAAAGTCTGCATGTTGGCGGTCTGTTGTAAGGTGAATTCTGTGTTTATTGCTTATTACTGTATGTCAGTGATCATCAGTGAGCAGACTTTTTGAGCAACGTTTGTAGTAAAGTACTTAAAGGTACTGTAGGTTACACCACTGGTAAAATCCCCCAAATAGAACTACCATATAATCCTGGAATATCCTACTTAAAACAATTACCGGTACATAACAGTTTGTTATGGTGTAAAATACCGGTATTTTTGCCCAGAATGCTGGAGGTTTTGAGAAAACAAAAATTTTGTTCTCTTTTTACACAGTGGACGATCAGCTAACCATTTTTTAATTGTTCATTTCACTTCGGACACCACATTCATTAACTGGCGCTGATTTTCTTGTAGAGAAACCTAGCTGTCATGCCAGTTCCCCACCCTGACCCTGCAGATGTTGTTTGCTTACCTTGTATTTTTCCTAAGATAAATTACAAGATCTTCGATTTACATGCAAAAATTGTTGAAACTGCGGCACTGTTTTTCTTGATTTTCACACAGCAGTTGACTCAAACATGATACAAGTCAGTGGAATCAAAGCTGCAGTGAATCTTATACACCATAATCACCAATCTTGTGAAAGCACATGTACAGTGTATGACAAAAAACCCAACGGTGTCCCCTTCCTTTAAATTGGGGTTTATGCAGTGATTTGCTGAAAGTGAGCCTCAAGCAATATATCTGCAATCCTGACTTTGTTTGGCTGGAGCAGTTTGGCAACTTTTTACAAGCTGTTCTAAAATAACGTGCAGAAAAAGATCAACCAAAAACCAGGGATGTGTTACCTTCATTCACTTCAGAAAAATACATGTACATGTACAGTATGTAGATTATATATGTTTTTTGGTTACAATATTATACATGTAAGTTTCATGTCCGTTTCATGTTGAAGATTCAGATTATGAAGCTTTTATAAGCTGTTTTGAACCCAGAATGAATTGATAAACTTTTTTCTTACTCTCTATAGACACAAGTGATCATGGCAAGATCTTGCATAGATTGATAGGATCAGCAGACCGTCAATGAATTGACTGTATCATAAACAATGGGGAAAAGCTTCAATCCAACTAGCTGCTGGCATGCACTAGTATAATAGCATGTTTCATTGTACCAGCATTTTGTACAATTATTGCCAGTGATAAATATTAAGAAAGACAGATGACCATACTTGTGAAGCATTGCTGAATGGACATGTAACATATACCGGTAGGTTGTGATCTGTTGAGGCTTTGCAAAAGGTACAGCAGAAAGAGTATTGAGATGGAGTGTCAGCAAAGTATGGTAAGGTTTTCTATGTTAACTTTTTTTGGGGGGGGACAACTTATACATTAGTATGTAGCTGAACTGGGCTGCCAATGAGCGAGCAAATATACTGGAAAATTTTCTTGGATCTACGTGCACATGTACAATTTTACATGAGCAGAGAAACAGTCTTTGTTTTCACATGGGTTTGTTGGCCATGCATTCTTGGACCGTAGGATTTTCTTGGATCTGATTTCATTTGCTATGGAAGCCTTAGCTTCATGTATACATGTATGTACACGTAGGATTGGACTCTCATTAAATTTAGCAGGGAGCCCATCAGATGCAGCCTTGAATAGAATTAGGATCAAGGAATAATTTGACAGAAAGACCCTTTGGGCAGATATGAAGAATGATGCTTGAACATGTTGAAGACATTCAGCTAACATGTACATGTAACGGTACATGTGCATGTTCTAGTTGGTGTACGGATACGCGCTGGGAGTGACAGTGTGGAATTGTCTGTTATCTTGCGTGTGGAAGCAACTTACAATGTTCCAGCAAGTGGCAATTATTTCCTTTCTGCCATTCATAATGTGTAGAGTCCAAAATTGTTTGGACTGATATTTTGCTGATGTTTTGACACCAGTGTTATAAAGTAAGGACTACTGGTCTTCGGAAAGTCGTGCTTAGTGAATATTAGGGTCCGTGAAACAATCTTGTTTTTCTGGACCATAGGGAAAAGTGCTAATTCATTGTCCTGTGGAACTAAAATGAACTTTTTTGGTACAGTGTACATGTACCTGTGCTACTATACTCGAGTACTACATTTCAGTAAATGGTGTCAATATGGAACCAGGGTTGGAGTCACTGGGTATGCTTTCTTGAGGAATTTGATCCGTTCTTTCCCACCTTCCTTCTTCCATGAGGAAGAAATGATGGGGGGGGGGGAGAATGAACTCTTGATACAGCTTAACCTCAGTGGAGGAATCTGCCTCTGGCCCCATCTTGACATTTTCTCTAATATTGTCATGGTACATTTTTTTGTGCAGAACCTCCATGAGTTTTTTCAGTTATGTGCATGTAAGTCTAACAATCATTTTGCCATCAATTTTATGAAAATTTGACATACTGTCCTCACAAGTGTCCATTACTGCTGAAATGTCAGCTAACAATGTTAACTTTTCCCATTAATGTGGTCAGTGCACGCAGGCTGACATACCATACTTCAAGGCATGAACTACTGGTATAAATGACCATGCAACAAAAGCCCATGTTAGACTTCATTCCAACTTCACAAGCATAATAACAATGACATGAATAAAAGCAGAGTATTAATAAGGTGCGTAGTATCTTACTGCGCTGTAATTCAAAGGTGCCGATATAATATCATACTCGTATTGAAGTCTTTATATGCTGTAGCACAAGTTTTTAAAAATGATATGCAGCAGCCATGAGGGGGGTTCCATCCCCTGGCTTTGAGATGGTCCGAAACAACGTGAAGCTAGCTCTTTTGGGGTTTATCAAAATTTGTTATTCAAGTTGTGCAGTTTGTAAGCTTGATTTCAGATGCACAGCTTAAATAAGTTTGTAAGTGATATGCTGGAATGTATGTACATTTTGCTTCTATGTTGAGACCTGTACATGTACAGTATACCATTCATGTACTTGTACATAAGGCTCTCAAAACTAAGTACAGTATGCATTCATGTACCGGTACATGATTTCATTACTCTCAATATGAAACAGCTTTTCTTTTTTTTTTGTCCAGGATCTGCAGGTATGTGGTTCAACCATATCCTTCCATAACATCAACTACAAAGTGGATATCAAAGTGAACAAGAGAAAAGTAACGAAATGCATCTTGAGGGATATCACGTAAGTCTGCAGTACATATTGTTTATCGTCTTCTTTTACATATTGGCATCTACATGTACAGTATAGATCAAATAGTTTCTTTGTAGAATCATCAACCTTGACAATAAACATAAGCAGCAAATATCCCTCAAAACTTGTACTACATGCTTTCAATCTGTAAGCTTTCTCTTTCCTGTTTATTTCTGGGGGTTTTTTGAGGGAAATTTAAGTTCTTATCCTGCTTTCAATACTTTGCACCTTTAGTGGAGTGTTCCAGCCAGGAATGAATGCAATTCTGGGTCCAACAGGGAGTGGAAAAACATCGTAAGTTATACGGTACATTACATAAGAATATGTAAATAAACGGTAGATGGGACACAGTACAGTGGTATTCTAAAAAGAATACATAATGTCAGCAGAAAAAGTGTGAATTGATTATGAAAACTGCTTACAGATATGGTTAGTTTCACAGTAAGTGAGATTTTTTGTTCCATGGTTCTCATATGGAGAAAAAGATTTCAATTTTTCAAGTGCTTTCCTCAAAGAAATGCATGTACCAGTATGTACATGTACATGTATGGTAATTGTATGGTATCATTGACAGTGTACCAGCAAAAGCAGTTAAGTCAATTCAGAAGCTTGCTTTGAAAATGGGCACTATTACTGGTACTAACAAGAAATGTAATGGCAAACACCTACTGTGCCAAGTCAGCAACTTCTCATAAATCACTGGTGTGTGAATTCCTAGGGTTTTTGTAACTGGATTAGCTAGTGCCTGCCATTTCATCCTCAAGGGATTAACAAAAGGACATGACCATATTCAGTTACACTCAGCTGTCTCAATAACGACTTAATTTATTGGAATTGAAAGTATTGTCAAGGATTCGTTGATATCTTTTGGTTTAACTGTAAGCAGTTACTTGTGCAAGGATTGGTCAGTATAGTCCTACACTCTTGTTAATACCTGCTGAAGTATTTAATCTGAAAATTATCCTACAGGCTTGAGCTGGCCATCTGGTACTGTTCTGTGATCGAGGAACAGAACCAGTAAGAGTTCTTGGTGAGGATTAGTTGTAAATTGACCAAATATTTTCCCTTCTCATGGTGTCACAATCTACTGTAAATAACAAACATAATAAACTACGTCCCATTGACCCATATTCCTACTGAGTCAGGGACGTCCACTACAAGATATCTTTATTTTTTCCTTCCCTGATCTGCTTTTTTTTTATTTGACAGGCTCTTAGACATTTTGGCTAGACGGAAGGATCCCCGGGGATTAACTGGTACTGTATTGGTAGATGGTGCCCCACAGCCGTCAAACTTCAAGTGTGTGTCTGGCTATGTTGTCCAGGTACTGGGTCCCTTCTCCATGATTGATTGCTCTGTTTGTTTTTCTAGGGTGATTAATTTGTTTTTTTACAGGAGGAACTTGTTTATTGGGAAAGTGTGTAAAAAAGGCAGCAAAAACTAGATATGAGTGTTGAATTATAAAAGTTGGAATTGCAGCATTTTTTTTTTAATATGAAGTTTTTACCTAGAGCGTTGAAAATAATCATTATCACTGTTCTCAACATTACAGGCCATGTTGGCATGGTGCCAAGTGTATTGGACTTACATGTAATTGGTCAGAGTTTCCTTATGTTCAACACCATATTGCAGATGCCTTCATGTACATGTATAATCACCATATATAATCACATTCCTTTCTCAATCAAAATTCACACTTCCTGCTACATTCTTCCATGATTGAGTAATCTCACAGATATAAGTAAGCTGTTCGCACTTCTAGTTGTGTGGAAAAAAATGCCTGAATACCAGGCACACAATAACATCAAGTTTGGACACTGCAAATGCTTGTGGTGTGATAAGTTGTTGGAAGTATGATGTTGGAGGCTTAAAGCACATAAAGTACGGCACTTAAAAGAAGAGAACAGAAATATTAAAGGTACCGGTACTTTACATGTATGTTGTTGGAGTCGGCTGACACGGAACTCCTTACTTGTGCTTGATGTACATATTATGCATAAAGTAAGATGTATGTACATGAACACTGTTGTACAGTATATTATATGCATACATGTATGTGCATGTGTTAAAGGGGATGGACCGTGCTCGGAAGATTTCTTGTAAAACATGCATCAACGCATAAAACAAACATATATTTAAGAAGAAAACACATCTGAATAATTTCAAAATGCACAGAAATTTGTTAAAATTATAGTTTTCAGTTTCACGACCCTATTTCACTCCCATCTCAGAGCAAAAGCTAAACAACAGCCTTCGGGTACAGAAAGTTGTCTGAAGAAATTCCCTGGAATTGTGACATCATAGGACGGAGTCCTTTATCCGGCGACTGTTTAATGTTATGCAACGATGCGTCGACATGTACATAATGTAGTAGTAGCATTAGTGATAGCGTGTGCCATCATGTCAGACTCAAGCAACGTTAATTCCAGCTTTGATACTTTTTCCAATCATGACAGCAATCAGTTGTCATGTTCGTCTTATTCATTTGACGAAGAAAGCGACATTGAAGGAGCTGATGAGGCACAATATTGCCTTATCAGTTCAAACCAGAATACACTCAGGAAGAGATTTTGCAACTCGAGGCTGTTAGCCATGGGCATGGCGTTGACTTGATCTATGGCAAAGCATTGACTGGTCATGATTTTTTCCTGCACCATTATAAAAATTTGTCTTTCTGAAAAGACGTAATTGTCCTACCATTGGCTATTCAAAAGCTGTATAGTAGAAGTAGTTCTTGTATGGTTATAGGCTAGCCTACTTCGTCAAAGTTTATGTTCCATTCCGACAATTTGTTTTCACTGTGTACTACAAGTCACTTGCTTGGCATGACCGTGCGGCATTAATTGCACTGGAAATAGTTCACGTGCGCCAGTACAATATAGTCCCATTTTACATCGTGTAGTACATACATGGGTGTATACGTGTCAGTAATGATACGTGTATATAAACATGCACATGCATTTTGGAATTTTGAGTCCTCGTAAAAATCTGATCGTGTGTTATCCACAAATCTAACCCGCAAATGCTGGTGTGAAAAGTTGCTTGGGAAGATATAAAAACTGCTTTGATTGCGACAACAGCCTCTGACAACAGAGTTTATCAGCATTCTTTCGAAATTCACAATTCACGATAGAAATTATTACACATGTACGGCTTGATGCAAAACAAAATTAACGCAATGCATCAAGTTGTCCAATAGTTTTGCCCTGTGTTAAGAGAAGGACATAAGAAACAAGATCAAATTGTTGTGTGCCCGGCAGAAGGGCGTCAGCGCTTATGCCCTTTTGCCAGGAAGCATGATCACTGCAAACTGTTTGTGGCAAAAGGACGAAAGTATGCAACTATTGTATTTTAATGAAATGTGAAGATTTCTTGGCAAAAAGTAAAAAAAAAATGCCCAAGTCTTTTAATAAGTTGTTCAAAGATTGCTTTTTGTACAGCTCAGGTTGATTTTGTATAAATTATATCTGTTTTTACTAAATAAAGAGAGTGTATTTCTTACTTCCTTTTGCCAGGAACATTTTTTCTGCTGTGATCCTGCTTCGCTGCAAAAAGACCTAAGTGCACTTATGCCCTTCTGCCGGGCACCCGACGAAATGTGGTTGACTTGACACATACGAGTTACGTACTCTACGCGCCAGAGCAGAGAATATTATTCTTGCGCGGACCTATCAACTGTCTTACCAGAACTACCGGTATGCGTTCTTGTCTGGAAAGTTGATTCCGTCCAATGGTGTCACATTTTCGCCAAGATTTGTCTGCTGCTCTCATTAACCGATTTCAATAAGTTTTTGTGAAGAGCCCAGGTGGAGAATGAAAAATGCACATAGAAAAATGCCAATTTTTGCTGATTTAATGAGATAAAAGAGGAGTTAATGCAATTTATTTTATATAAGACAGTTGAAAACCATCATATGACGTCAATTTAACCCTACATGGCCGATCCCCTTTAATGCAGCGAAACTTGGATGCCATTGACATGTACATGTGCATGACATGTACATGTACGTGTGGTATACATGTATGTGTATACATGTACAGTAACCGAAGTTTTTGGATTTGTTGTTGTGGTCCAGTCTACCATTGTACTGTGACTAGTACAACTGATTACATGCACAGTGTTTCCCTCAGGAATTTCTTTAAGCATAGTGGGTCTGGGTCAGGAAAAGGCTGAGTGAGGGGGGGGATATTCCGCTCACAGATTTGGCTCACAGATTGCAAATGAATGTGGAAATTCTCATTAACATAAAAACAACAGTTGTCATTACAGCTCATACCTGTCATGAGCAATTGTCCAAGTTGACAGTGGGTTAAGACTCTTGCATGTTTAAAAGCAATACAAATCCTATTTCATTGGCCCTTTAATTATTTTACATAATTGATATTCTTCTATTTTTGTACATGGTGGTTCATGGTGATAGTCAAGTCTGAAAGTGTATTTTTATCTCTAAGATAAATAAGGCTCAGACATACAAAATACTTTAAGAAAACAGTTGTGTGATAAATGTAAAACTTATAGGCCTCGCGGGAATTATAGAAAAAAGGAAAAATGAGATTATCTTTCATTGTCAAAAATAAAATTGCAAAAGGTTGAACATATGTCAATATTTCAACATGATATGTGTGAGTATTTAGCTGCAAAATTTTGATGACGTCAATTTCGCATTCGTTAACTTTTGTTAACTTACTGCAGCGGATACTTGTGATATAGTATATTGTCCGGCGCACCAACGACGTTTAGACTTCATCCAAGTCGGTAGACAGTCATGAAAAAAACACATGAGTTTGGGCTGATTGTATTTTGCGTGAAATTGAGTGCGAAGCATGGTGCACTAGTAACACTAGAAGACCTGTTATGTGTCTGTTGTTTACATCACAAAATTCGCTCGCTTTTTCTATTCCAAAAGAACGATGCGCCATGTTCAGTACATGTGCATGCACATGTACAGTATGTGCGTGCTTGTGTGTCCAGCTGGCTGCCTGTACTGCGCGGCCGTCACTTACAGCGTCGTGTTTAGAAAATTAAATATTTTTGTAGCAAGCGTTAAAGGTAATTTAATGGCACCATTTTAAGCATAGGGTTCAATTTTAAAGCGTAGCAGTAAAAAATAAAGCCTAGCGGCCAGTCAAATATTCTAGCGGCAATTCGTTAAAGCGTAGCAGTGCCGCTATGCTATAACGCTTTGGGGGAAACACTGATGCACATGCAGCTTGAAAACTGACCAACATCCTTGGCTGTGCATTTATCTCAGTGCCTCAGACACTTTGAAGGAGATCTGGATTGGTGATAATGTGACAACATTATCTGCTCATGGAAGACTACACCAATTGGGGTAGGGGATGAAATGAATTCTCAGATCATCATCCTTGCACTGCATCTTATTCTTTCATCCCATGTACAGCCCTACATGTACACGTACATGTACTTGTATGTGTATGCAAGATGTACAGAAGTTTCATTGACTGCATTCATCCTTACTGTACATGAATGTGCTTTGCAGGATGTACATGTAATTTGAACATCACAGTCTACTGCCTGCAACCTATGCAGATTACCAATACATCAGATCCTGTCACCAGTTTTAGAAAATTTGTTCAATTACAGAACCCCAATTCAAAAGTTTATGGTCCAAGTATAACAGTATAAGGTGCAAAGTATTTTGAATTGTGTACATTTATCATTCAAAGGGGCTAAAAGATTATTATTCCTTCTTATTGGGGCTCACAACATTGCACATCTGAACATTCCTCAAACCGTCTCGGCTCCCTGAGGAGTATGCAGTCTGATGCTACCATTTCAGATGCAGATACCTAAAACACACTGACCGTATCTACGTGTCTCATGCTCATGGTACACTTTTACATGTAACCTTGACCACTAGGCTACATGCCCATGATATACATCATACAATGGAACTTTTAAAATTCAGTTTGTAAACCTAAGACTTACATTGACTCATTATTGTGTAACTTAGCGTAGTCACTTGAGGTACTTGAAGTTGTGGCAAAGAAGTCAAAAGTGGAAGATTTCACAAACTTGCCTTGATCAGCCTATTATTGGTCAACCACCAAAGACAAAGGCATTTTTCAAAATGTTGAACTGAACTGAATCAGACTGTTTTTCTGAAGCTGGACACAGAGTCATTGTCAATGCTGTTAAAGTAGTTTTCCAAAATCTTTATAATGTCAATAATATTGTACAGGATGATGTTGTCATGGGAACATTGACAGTCCGAGAGAATCTCGCCTTCTCAGCAGCTCTACGTCTGCAGGGTCATGTCAGCCATGAAGAGAGAAAAGAGCGTGTAGAAGATGTGATTATTGAGCTAGGCCTCGCCGATTGTGCTAATTCAAAGGTAGGTACATGTACATGTAACTTCAGCCCTATACATGTAAATTTATCAGCATCAATGTTTGGAACCTCCCCAAATCCTTCACTGTGCAGGAAACCAACCGCATGGTTTTTTGTGCCAGTATGTTCAGGAGAAATCAAGTCCTGTGCAAACTAAGTTTTGCTTGGCTGTTGACCTTGTCAACATTGCAAAACCCTTTAAAAACCTGAAGGATTTTAAAGGATATGATAAAGTTAGGATCAAAGATGTCGGTGTGCCGGGGCAATTATGCTTCTGTGGTTTTCAGAGAAAGACTTGTTCTAACTACACCATATTTACATGTCAAATGCAAAAAATATCCTCCAATCAGATTATTCTGTAAAGGTATTGAAACTACTTGTCATAAGAGCTTACCAGTGACAACCCAGGATATTGACTGGAGGAACTTTGTTTTGAATTGATCATACTTACCAACAGGGTATGATAAAAAAAGAAAGGTCAAATACCATGTTGTTTCCTTGAGATCGGTTGCCATGGCAGTAGGTAAGCATTGGTGTGTGACCATACATGTACGTTGCATGTTGCAAACTAGACAGGCATAATTAAATGCAAAATCATCGTAAATTTTTAATCAAATAGCATAGCGATCAGTAAAAACTGTGATGGTTTGCCTAAATCCTAAATTTTGCACGGCGCTGCAGTCTGCTTGTATCAATGGTGGACGTACATCAGGAGTGCCCGTTGAATACATTCATTCCATGCATATTAGAGACATCTCTGGGGTGTAATGAAACTTGGCTGAAGGCAGAGTGCATGTAATAATCTATATCAAGATCATCAATCGGGTAAGAAGCTACACGTACATGTACTACTGAGGTTCCAGCACACAGTATCACAGGAAGAATGATTCTTGTAGTTGGATACATTGGCCTGGATGCCAGTACAGTTACTGTGAGCGTGGTGCCACCTCATTAGTTTCTTCTACATGTAATTCTGCTTGCTGGATTTGTCTGTACGGTATGTATGGCTTGTATTGGAGACCAGCATACTGGTATTTAGTGAATGGAAAGGTGCAAGATCACTCTGCTGTGTGTGGGTTAGTCTGCGACAGACAAGAGAGGCATTTGTAATGATACATGAATATAAAAGCAGTTTTTCACAAATCAGATTTCCCTTTCTTGTCTGTCACCAGGTTGGGACTGAGTTCATCCGGGGGGTCTCTGGTGGGGAGAGGAAGCGGACCAACATTGGTATGGAACTGATCACTAAGCCATCAGTGCTGTTCTTGGATGAACCAACCACTGGCTTGGATGCCAGTACGGCCAATGCTGTTATAATACTCTTGACAAGGTACTGCATTCAGCAAGTGTAACAGAACCTTCAAGTGTAAACTTGCTTTTGTTAACATTGGAGTTGCATGCAAGCGAATGTGTAAAAGTGCATCGGCTATATGTACATGTAGTACACGCAGGCATGGCTAACACGTTTATTTATTCATTTATTTAAACTTATTCATGGTAACCCATTCAACTGCAATTACTTTTCAAGTGGCCCTGTTATTAAAAAGAACTCATGGTTGAGCTAAAAAGTAAGTGAAAGTGAAAGGTAACTAAAATATAAACTGTATGTACAACAACCACGTAAAAACAGTAATCAGTCACCCAAAGTAAAGTAACAACTTTGTTACAAAAATAAAAATGTTAAAATGTCAAGCATGTCTTGATCCACCTCAAGCTGACATTCAAACACGTTAATCTCTCGTGTTTTGTACACACACAAAATTCAAGAAGTCTGTGGATCAACCTGTCAGCTGTGCATAGTCTGTTGTAATAGCAAAAATTGCTTCGTTAGCACACCTAGAACATTGAACAACACAGAAACATTGTACAAATGGTGTTCAAATCACTATGAGTGACTATCTGTGATGTATAGCTTTATATTAAAAGTTGGCCAATCGGCCCTAAACAAAGGCCCTGGTTTCTGGTCAATGTGTGTCACTGTAGACCTGTGCATCGGCAAAATTATTTTTTTTTTATTTTGTAAAATGAGTCCAAAAGTTGCCAAACTTGCTTGATCCTTCTACTACGTGTAACATGTTTTAGATGGGGTATGGTTGAGTAATATGTTCAGTAAAGGAGTCCCTCTAGGCCCCCATTTTATTTAGTCATGCACTTTTTTCAGATGACGCCATGTCTGTGTTATACATTTACATCTGGGAACCAGCCAAACGAGGTGGTCTTTAATATGCCCTTTGTACGTGTACATCTACCAGCTGAAAACGCTTTTAAACAGTAAATACCGGTAGTGTGGGGCCAGTCTATTTCTGTGTTGGTAGCAGCGGTACGTATGCATGCAGTGATGGACATTGTGCGTTATATGTACATCATTTCTAGGAATAAAAAAGTGAGGGCAAATAAAAGCTGCATTGCAGCACCACTTTTGGAGCCAGCTGCTGACTGGAAACCGGAGCCTTGGGGGGCCTTATATCTTTCATTTTTTCGAAAGTTACAATTTTAGGTTAATAATTTTTTATGGAACTTCCGCTTCATAAAAATGCCACTTAACTTGTTTTGGGGGCTGTCCTCTTCCCAGTTTGGCCAAGAGAGGGCGGACTATCATCTTTTCCATTCATCAGCCACGGTTCTCCATATACCGTCTTTTTGACAAGTTGCATCTGCTCAGCAGGGGAGAGACTGTGTACCATGGACCAGTAGAGGATGTCCTTCAGTTCTTTGAATCCATTGGTGGGTGGCTTAATTATACAGGGAGACCCATAAGCATGCAACCGAGCAGTAATATTTTGTATTTTGTAATATTTTGTACATTTATAATGATAACCCTGTCTGGTCAACTCAAGTGCCTGAAAATTTGAAAAAGGCCCAACAACGGATGTATTTTTAATGTACACTGAAATCCTTTAAATGGTGAGAGTAGATGTATTTTGATTAATTTTTACAGATACGTATGTGAATCTTGCCTGACCAGCTTTAATATTGTCTGGTTCAATGCCACACCTGAGTTTGAAACTGCTAAACTCAATTTAGATGATATGCAGACAATTAAAGAGAATAAGGAAGCAGGTTAAAAACATTGTTCAGAATATCTGTCTTCCGGTTAATGATTATTTTGATACGATGCATTCAGGAAAAAGGTCGATATCAGTACGTGCAAGAACCAACCATTTCAGGGATAGTTTCATGCCATTGACCATACAGGTTTTAACAATGAGAATTTTTATGTATAAAATGTGTATACAAATTAACTGTTCATAGAATAGTTTTATTCCCTTGCTGCAGTGGTTTTAATAACTAGGTTTTAAATTTATAAATGTGCCAGAGTAATTGTTGTAATTGTAAAAGTGTGTTCAGTGTTTTGATTTAAGTGATTTTAGGTGAGCATTGTCTAACGTGTGTATAGTTGTTGTGATCAATTTTTTAAGTACCGGTATGTGTGTTTTAGATTTAATTGTGTATTTACATGTAGATTTATGAAGTGCATTGTTTGCAGGTCCAACATTACAAATTCCTATTATGAGTGGTTTTCATCATGATCATTGGCTGAATAAATCAATTTATCTAATCGATCTAACTGTACTTCACTGTTTCACAAACAAATGTATGCGTTAGGGTTGTGTCGCTACCAACAAAATGACCACCCCCTTGTGACATGGCTCTTTTCAACTGATGATGGGCTGCTTCTGTTTAAGTTGGATTCACCTTGTCTTTTCAATACTCAATTACTGCATGCAGATTCAGTGCAGTTTCAACACCTGTTGGTAGTGCTTCCATTATTGGCAGTCATGGTTTTCCAGTTTTATTGTAAATATGTCAACTTTATTTACAGTCATTAGTTCAAGTGTTTTTTTTATTTCCAGCGTGTGCAACTGTTGGCAGTGTACAGGCACAAGTACATGTACATACACTGTGTGCACAGTGAATGGGAGAGCCAGCGTCCCACTTACTATGAAATTTGGATAGAACAAACATTTTGGCAACATCCAGCAGACTTGGTACTAATGATAGTCAATCACATATAGATTAAAATTTTTTCAAGATTCTGATGAGGTCTCCTAGTCAAGATATGCAACACATCAGTGTGCCACTGTTAAAATAGTGTATAGTGTAACTGGATTTCACGCTGCACGATTTTTATTCAAGGTCACGGGATATCAATATTGCAAGTTGCCAAAACTGTTGCGTTTTGTGATACTTATTCACTTGTGTCATGCAAAACTACATGTTATGGCGTTTTAAACTCAAGAGAGGTCTAGAGTCTAGAGAAAATCCTGCACAAGTGACACCATAAAATTGTTACATTCTACAGAGTGTAGGGCCATGTCTTTTTTAGACTATTGGAAGTTTGATCATAAAGGCTGTTCTTGCGACTGATTTTTTTCTTCAGGCTTTCAGTGTGAGGAACACAACAATCCCCCAGACTTCTTCCTGGATGTCATCAATGGGTACATTGGGTCACCTTCCTTCCTGGAAATGCAAACTCGTTGCTCTTCATTGTCACAGGAAGGAGGTAAGGCGTTATCCAGAAGCTAAAATTCCCGTCATTTTTGGTCCCCCTGAAGGTTGAAAAAGGTGAGATATATCAGCCCACTTCTTTAATAATGCTGGCTGTTGAGAGTCATATATTTGTATGATACATGTATAATTTTTCACAAGCTTGTATGGTACATGTACTTTCCAATATCATGAGGCCCTGCGATGGAGTGATGTGCAGTGGTAAAGTCCAGTTTCAGCACACCACATTAAAAAACTTCCTAGACATTTTGTGTTTGCAAAGCAAATGGGGGATTAAATATATTTAAACTTCCACCACTGAAAACGCTGGGAATGCTTGACTGTTAAACCAATCAGCTGCCCCTGTGAATTTAGTTTGCCAGATCATGTTTACACTTGCTTTCAGTGTAGTGTGGTTATGCACATAAAGCCCAGCCGCATGTATAGTTTGTAAAGCCTGGTTTCCATATGGTTGTTTGTAACACAGACAAAAAAGGCAAGCTTATTACACTCAAAGAAATGCCCTGTCATTAATTAATACATGTAATGTCCTATTAATGTACTATTAATGTACTACAAAGGTGATGGGGGGGATGTGTGGGACTCCAAGGGTGAAAGCACAAATACACAGGCTGACCCGTGCGCTGGCCAACCGAGCACACACATCACACACACCCGCAACCATCCCCGAAAATCCAGCACAACCACACAACCTTACACAGCTGTACTTGTGGGGTATTCCCTTTGTTCTTGTGTACAAACCTCCCATATAACACACCAAAATTTTCAAATCACTCTCTTTTGAACCAGATTCACTTTAAAATAATTCATTTTGCGACACATGAATGACACTTGAAAATTCCTCCTTTTTGAGTAAATTTGAAATATCTAGTGTATTTCATGAAATCCTTATTGGGTACCCTCTCAGTACCCTACAAATACCCTATGGGGTACTTCCCATTGTTCCGGTACCCCACAAGCCCCTCTATACACGCGCACCCATACCCAAATACACACAAAAGTCCCAAGTCCAAACATTCCATAGCACATTTATTCCACAACCTAGTCTTTCCTTCACAAAATTTCAACAGCTATGTCAAAAAATTATGCACCGACCAAAAATTATACACAAAAGCCACACAGCTTTTCTGTAAATCAACGACATTAATGACAAAGTCATAGAATTTTTTTTTTTTATTTTTTTTTTTAAATACACGTAAGGGAGAGCAAAAATCCAAAATTAATTTCATCTCCGCGGCACAAATCCATCTTTGAAATAGTTGTTCGCTGTACCTGCTGCTACATCTGATTCGAACCAGCCAGCTGACACCGGCGAGCTTGGTGGTCGAGTGGTTAAGACGTCTGCACTAGTAAGCAGGAGGTTCGAGTCCCACTCGAGTACATGTACGCTTGTGGGTTTTTTCACAAGCCTTCGGGGGCATATACTGAGTATACAGTGTTAAAAATACATGTCGTGCAGGGCAAAAATCCCAAACTAATTTCATCTCCCTGGCGCAAATCCGTCTTTGAAATAGAAATCATAGAACTCTTGCATTTCGAGACAAAACTCCCTAATTTCTATCGCTAAAATATCAAATTGTCCTCCAAATCTATGACAAATTAACACCATTAAATATAATAAAATGCGGATATTCTACAATTGACTAATAACAGGGATCATTCTTAAACTCTACAGAAATAAAGTGAGGAAAGAAATAAAGAAAGGGCAAAAAATGCTCACAAGGTTACCTGTAAAATTGGGGTAGGCAGTGCTGAAAGCCCGCACTGAACAGCAAATACGAAATACGAATTTCAGATCGTGTCAAATAAAAAGTAACAATAAAATCCGAAAAACATTTTGCATGGGCCAAAAACAATTTACAAACATTCATTATATATAATCCTAATAATTAATAAATAAATTTGCCACTAAAGGACCCTAGAAAATATCACCAACCAAAATGGTTATACACGAACTACACGAACGGAGATACATTAAGGTACTTCTTTTGTTTTGTGCAAAGACTCCAATAAGGTAAACACCACACACCAAAGTCCGGGACTAAAACTTGGCTAAAACAAGACAGATAGACCAACAAGACAAACGGACCAACAAGACAAATGGACCAACAAGACAAACGGACCAAC